>KQ061751.1:85708-103209 GCA_001008035.1 Atkinsonella texensis
GCTGTTAGTGTGTTGTGAGCTTGGAACGTTATCCACTAGTGTACTTTGCTCCTGGTCGTACTGTTTTTTTTTTTTTTTTTTTTTTTGGTTTGTTGATATTTGCATGATGTTCGGTGGGCCAATTTTGGATTAGTGGGAACGATTCAATTGATGGCGACAATCCGAAATCTGGTAAAGTAATGGCATGCAGTGGCACCTCGGCTGGGAATACGGTCGCCGAAAATTGGGGAACTGAATGTGGGATTTGGCAATCAGCGTCACGAACTAGTTCAGAAGGAGTTTTTTTTGTATGAAGCACCGGTGATGACCCGTTCGACGTGACTGATCATTCTAGGGCGCTCTCTCACGACGCACTCTTGTTGTGTGTGTCTCACTGGCCAATATAGGACATTTTTCTTCGAATCATCGAGGGCACACTCCAGGCGGGGAAAAAAAATGAACCCCTGAACGTGTAAATACGTCGGAACCAGTAAGAAGCTTGCATTTCCAGTAGAACCGAACACCGGACACGCACAAGCTGAAGACAAGGCATGGATAGACGGAGGAAAAGAAACTTTTGCACAATGCCGGGACTGGGGCCGATATAGGACGACCGAAAAGCATCGGCGTTGTACACTGGAACCACGAGCGACATGATGAGAACAACAGGGAAGCGATGTGACGAAAATGGGGTGGTGTTGAGTGAGAGCAAGAGAGCGAGAGAGCAACCGCCCCGCCGCCAGAGGCTGGGCACATGAGGTCAACACCAGATCAACCCCCCTGGGAAGGTAAGCCCGACCGGTCTGGTGCCTGCCTGGTGTCTTGTCGGACTGGCGTTCCAATAGATTGACGGCGTTGCGGTCTCCTTACCCGTCTGGTCCTCATATTGGTATCTGCATGCACTGGCGACAGACACCTGGCGGCCAGCCGTCCTTATCCTCGTCGAGCATGTCGCATGTCTCAATCAATCACAGTTGCAAGCCGACCGATGATCACGTGGAAAGGTCGAGTGTCATATCAGGTCAACGTGCATCATGGAGCTCAAATATCAACAGCATCTCTCTCCTCCTGCTTCATTAGCCTCGTGGGCTTTTAGTCACCGAACAACGGTAACAAGGACCAGGCCACAGAGCCATCTCTCTCGATGATCTATTTTCGAACCTGCTGCCCCCCAGCCATCTCCTGTCCTGGCGCGCCCTGGAGTTGAGATGAACAATGATTGGCGCCGGCCTGCTATAAGCGCCATTGCACCTTGGCCTCAGTGTGCTGCTTTAACCAATCCGAACCCAGATGGTCTCTTCATCTTGCAATTGTGGCTTATGCGACGTGCCCAACGTGTGAATGCGTGCATCGGGAATACGGAGCACGGCGCGGCTATCCTCGATGGCGATTTTCATTGCCGTGATCCTACTGGATCATGTCGGTATTATGCATCGGCGGAAGGACACCTGCAGACCAGACGGCTTCAGGTCTGGCGGCAAGGTTCGCATGTTCAATATTTATAAAATCCAAGAACGTCGCTCTTCCGAGTGTCGATGCGTCGACAACAACGTTGTCCCTGGTGGAAATACTGTGTCTCAACTTCTCCATATTTTCCTTTGTTTTTGATATTTCCCATCCTTCGTTGTTCTCTACTCCCGGTCTGGTTTCACTGTGCCTTGGTTCTTTGCTACAGATTTTCGATACACCCTGATTAAATCCCTGTCTTTGCGTATCAACTGTCCGGGATGTCTTCCAGTCTGAAAAACGAACTGTCGTTTGATTTTGAAGTCGATCCTCATGAGTTGCAGGCACATTCAAGAGTACGCATGGTGAATGCTGTTCACAGCATTCGTGTGGCCATGACCCTTCTGGCTTTGGTTGCGGGCATCGTAATTTTGGGTCTTTCCGCACATACTTTGGCTGTGTACAATGCTACTCACCTCCCGTATGAATATCTCTTGCCTCTGTGGCCAGAAAACTTCGATATTCGACCAACAAATGCTCTCGTGGCTGGCAGTGCAATTGTCACGGCAATGAATGCAGTGTCCCTGCTCGCAAGTCAGACGCAATCAGTTCGTCTTCTCCTGCAGACAAACAGTAAAATATCGCTGTATATTTAAACTAATTCCTGGCCTCCCATAGATTCGAGGGCGATCTTTGGCCCATGCATCGGTCAGTATGATTGTGCCTGTTGCCGCGTTCACTGCTTCCCTCGTCGCCATGGTGTTATTCTACACCGTCAGCACCTCCACCGTTAACGAAACGTATCAAAGCTGGGTTTGCCGCTGGAAAAGCATCTCTATGGCAACTCGACCCCATTTTGGCACATTGTGCAAAGAAAGCCAAGCTGCTCTGGCACTTTCTGTTGTCCTCGTCCCGCTCGAATTGATCGTTTTGGCAGCGGCCTGTTTTCAAGCTGTCCTTGAGAAGGAGATCGGGAAAATGGCACGATCCCACAGCAGTTCTACACTGTCATGAACTTGCAGTGGGCAGACAGCTTGTGATCGTTCAAGTCAAAAAGAGGGCGGATTCGGGCGTCATGGATCCTCGAAATCAGTGTGGGTGTTGTCTGACTACTCAACATCGTTTAATGTACCCTTCAGTCATGATTATGTATTAACCAAGAGTATAAATTGTAATGACCCATGCTTCGGTTCTTTCATTTTTGCCCCAAATTCTCGCTGTGCTCAAGAAAGCGCTATTGAACCGAACGGTAGGAATGGCGTTGCCACCTCTCAGCAGCAACCAGTCTTTCGTGTCCTTCGGATGCAAGAGGCAGACGGGAGACTCCGGTGTCACTAAAAGGTTTCGGGACAGTAGCACAGCATTGATAATGCAAGTCGTCTCGTAATTATTTATACGAGCATGTTTCTAGAAATAGTCGTGTGTCCTCAGTCGGGCAATTATCCACAGCAAGAGCTGCTCACAAGGCTTGCCTCGTGTCTCTTCTTCCCTTTCTTTTCCTTCGCCCTACACACAAGGAAATGCTTCTTTGGCCCTGTACTCTAGTGGACTAATGGAAGATCCGCTAACATGAGGTATCAAGCAGTTCAGCGAATTGTGGTCTTGTATATCCTTCATCATCCCAAGCCTTTTGGAACTTGACAGCAAATTCATCATACTCTCAGTAGTCTTGAGTTGTGAGGAGAGCATACAGTTCTTGACCGCCACGAACTAGTTCGTGTATAAACTGACGTGATATGACACAATTGGTACCCAGTATGGAGACAGCAATATTCACGAGGTTACTCTGCTCTATATGCGTAGCACATATGGGTGCCACGACATCTTTGCTGCTATGGGATGTTTACGAGAGGATTAGCCTTCACTTCAGCAGAGCATAATCTTCACCTCAATGGGAAATAAATAGGACAGAGCCTGACTGTTCATATCTCTCCGCATGAGGTCGGTTTCTCCAGGCTTTGAGTGATACGTGTATAAAGGTAACAGAGTCGACTGATTACTTTTGTAGAAAATGGCAGACAATCAGTTACAGCTCTCCAGAAGATCAACATCGCCAGCTGATGCTCTTTTCCTCGCCGCCCTCCCCATTAACGACCCTTGTCGCCGCACACCTTCTCCGAAGCTTACTTACCATGACAAGCGAAACAGTCAGGTCATTAGAAAATCGAAGCTTGAGCCTGTGCTCGAAGGGGAAATTAAGAATGTGGAAAACCAAAGTCACTCTTCAGGCCACCACGTTGCAAGCGCGCCGCCGAAGCCGAATTTGGCAAAGCCAAGGGTTCCCAGCTCGTTTCGAACGGCTCAACGGGCAGTAATTCATCCTCGTCACGACGCTATCTTGCGCAACGAATCTATGCTCTCTGTTGAAGTGAGAACCAATGTGGTGGTAAGTTCTCTCGAGCAAAGTTGAGGGACACGAGGGGAAAGGGAAAGAGCTAACAATGAGAAAGATCACGAATGAGTATGTCTTTATGAACGAGCTTTCATACCATTTATCCTTGCGGTACGGTCGTCCTCTGAGCTCTGTCGTTGTGTCACTGCAGCATGGGATGTGTTTGCTTTACGGTGGTTCTTTTGATCCGGCATATATCCTTACTATCACTGGTGCACCGGATCAGGCAATGGCCAGCATAAGCAGACGGAATGTGCCAATATTCCAAGCTCATTTGCAGCAAGCCATCAGAGTGTCACCGGCCCGAGGACTTGTCCAGTTCGTGCCTACTGTCGAGGAATGTTCGAGTCATAGCGGAGGCACGACAGCTGGTGAGACGGTGTTGTCGCCAGCCCATTCACGTTCAGCATCCAAGCTCGGAGGCCCGGGGCCGAGGCGAAGTCCAGTATGTTGAGATATTCCCTTTTCCCTCTTTCTGGGATGGTGCCGTCATGAATAGCTGAATTCGTTCACTGACATGACATGATAAAGTCACCGCTAGCAAAGAAACAGCGACCGAGATTTGCACGGACGCCGCAGGATGTCAAAAAGGTTGAACAAGGCATTGACAATCACAATACGCAGCCCCATGTGTCAAACCAGGGTGTCAGTGACGGTGAACCAGGCGTAATTGAATGCCCGGCGATGAAGAGGAGGAAGAGTTTCATGTACAGCATATTCACGCGGTCATAGAAAAGGAGCTGAGGCTGGAGTCGGAGCTGGAAGTTGGATTTTGACGCAGAGGCCGCTCTCTGTCTGGGTTGCTCCAGGGTAGTCTAGGAAGCCCAGTGACGGGGGGTGTGCAAGCCGGGTTGGCCAGCTGCGAACCACCCCTGCCTGATAGGCTTAGCTATAGATGTGCTGTGCTAAGCCAATCATCTATAGAGAATATATAATTCAGAAAAGAAACAGCCAATCATACCCCGGCTCACCCACCAGACCCGTTCACCGGACCTATTACCCTATTGCCGAGAGTGGACATTGACTGACAAGACAAGACATGAACTCAGCATCTAAATCCACTGCCCACATGCAACTGGTGCGTGCAGCTGGTGGTGCAACTGGTGCTCCATGAAATGCTCCGGCAGCAGGCAGGCAGGCAGGCAGGCAGGCAGGCAGGCAGGTACCGTACCAGACAAATACATTCGGTGCCAGGTAAATTAGCCCAACAAGTCCGATAATGTTTGTTGTTTGTTGTTTGCCGTCCCTAACACGCCGATCGATTCTCCGCAATATCTCAGGTACCAAATTTCAGATTTCAGTAGATTTCAGATTCCGAATTCCGAATTCTGAATCCAAGACTCCAAATTCTAGATTCACAATCTAGACGTCGACAGAACCACGAGCTGCATGCATCCCAACCGCGTGTCACATGCCCTTCCTTTCGTTCTTCTTTCATAACCTTGATCGCACATCCCGTGAGTTTATCTTCCTCCCCAACTCGGCTGAGGAGACTGTTTCAAGACTGACACGCCTTTCCCCCGGAAGCCAGTCCGGCCTCCTCTTAGCAGCCCGAGACTCGTCCGTCCGCCTTGCTGGTCTTGACTCGCCAATTCGCTCTCGACCCTTGATATCCCAGGCGATATCTCGTTTCTCTCTTTGTTCTGTGCGAATTTCTTGCCGCATCCGACTGCTTCATCTCAAACTTCGCTAGCTTCTGGACTTGGCCCTCGGCAATCTCTTTGTTGCTCTTATCTGTCGCCTGGCCCCAGGGGCCCCGACTGCGAAATTTTCAACATGGCTGGTAAAAGAGAGGTGAGCGAGCCTATGCCTGTGCCTTTCTTTCTGTCTCCGGTTTCTCCGTTATTTCCGTCACGCACGACCTTCATCAGGCACACCCTTGCTGGAAAAGCTCGACTGTTTCTCTCTTTCACTCACCCGGGCGAAACCCACGGCGAATCTAGGACTGCCATTGCGCTTCAGCTGTTCGTCAATCCACTTCTTCACCTCGAGATCCAAAGGTTTCCCCTCTCAGCGCCCGAGTGGCGCGCGACGAGTGTGTTACACCGCAGCTGAATTGTCTTGCCCCTGTTCGCTGTTCGCTGTCCGTTGGACCAAACACGGCGATACTCTTCCTTGTCCGCCTGAAGCCAGACGATGCACCTCGCGCCTTAATATCAATGCTGTGAGATCATGCCCGCGTCCGCGCACCCACCCCTTGACAGGGTCTTTGTGTGAATTGGACACTTCGCCCATGGACCCGGCTGCGCTCGTTGCCATGCTTTTTGCACTGCGTGGTTTATAAACACTGACCCTGCCTGGATGGGCCGGGCTTTGACAACAGGTGCCGTCAAAGAGTCATCGCATTGTCGCTCTCAAAGAGACTGAATGACTCGCCGCGGACTTGGTCACGAATTGGTGTCTATATTACGAGGAAAAGTATCGCCTAAATTGCCCATTATATGAACCCGGAGCGCAGCATCTCTGTTTTCTGCCAAGACTTAATTCATTCACATCTTGGTTCATCCAAAGACCTCCGAGTCTACTACTGTTTCTCGTGAGACTGTGGCGGCCATCTTGAGCAACGGAATACCTATCTGGCTAGGCCATTTAGGCATCAATGATCCGTGGACCCTGTGACATGGCAATCACACTTATAAGACCTGTTTTCTTCTCTCTCTTGGCTTCGGGGATTATATGATGCCACTCGAGCAAGACGCCTGAACACCTTGTGTCCGCGGTGTTGCTCATATTCTCTCATTAAAAACCAGCGAGCGCTGGTGAGTCGAGTTCATGTCCAAACGCGGCTTCATACAAACACCATAGCTTTCACATTAATATCCGATCACCATGTCTTTAAACCCACCGCTTCGCGACATTCTATTGGCACAGATGGGGCATGATGCCAACTTGACCGCGCACTCGTCTTCGGGCTTAATGAGTCCAGCGAAGCTGACGTTGCAACGTATTCATGAGCAGGCTGCAGCCAGTGCGCAAGGTAAAGATGCTGCCCGGTCCAAAAATCCGGCTGTAGGTCTTCCCGCAAAGGGCAAACCTCGTCTGATGCTGATGGGCCAAAGAAGGTACTCTTGGTTTGTTCCCGGCCTCTTTGGCAGAGATCAAAGCGCTGACGTCATTGCAGAAGTGGAAAATCGTCGATATCAAGTGTTGTGTTCCACAAATTACCCCCGAATGAAACCCTTTTCCTGGAGTCGACAGCACGTATACAGAAGGACTCTATGGCGTAAGTGAAGATCTTTTTGTTTCTCTGCTGCGACATTTTGCCCAATCAACAATGCAGATTTTGACAATGATGATGTGTAGATCCTTCATGGATTTCCAAGTCTGGGATTTCCCGGGACAGATTGATATCTTCGACAACGTTAATTTCGATATGGAGGCTATATTTGGCGAAATTGGAGCCTTGATTTGGGTAATCGATGCCCAAGATGACTACCTCGAAGCTGTATCAAGGCTCAACGCCACCATACTCTCGCTACAGCGCAGCTACCCGATCATCAACATCGAAGTATTCATTCACAAAGTAGATGGCCTCTCTGACGACTACAAGCTTGATATACAGCGTGACATTACAATCCGTATTCAGGACGAGCTCTCCGATCATGGCTTCGAAAATGCACCCGTCACCTTCCACCTCACATCTATATACAACCACTCCATCTTCGAGGCATTCAGCAAAGTCATCCAGAAACTAATCCCCCGGCTGGGAACGCTGGAGTCGATGCTGACAAACCTTTGTCGAACTTGTCGCTTCGAGAAGGCATACCTGTTTGATGTGCTCTCGAAGATCTACATTGCCACGGACAGCGCAACGGCAGATATGGCCAGCTACGAAATCTGCAGCGACTATATTGACGTCATCATCGATATCACAGAGGTATATGGCACTTGGCAACGAAGCGACGAGGCACGCAAGAAACTCGAGGGAGAGCCATGGAATACGAAGCTTGACGAGCAAATTGGCTGTTCAACAGCGGAGAGCTGTCTTGTGCTCTACGAGAGCAACAAGCCCATCATGTTGCGTGAGGTGGATCGCTATCTGGCGTTGGTGGCAATCATGAGGGACGACTCGTATGATCGCATGCCGTTGGTCAATATGAACGTAGAGGCGGTAGTAGAAGGCCTGACGGAGTTTTTCAACATCACCAAACCTCGCAAGCAGGCTGCACCGTGATCAGGGGTCTACCCTTAAGACTCTCTGGCATGGCAAGTCGAAGGGGGATGTGTTTGTGTGAAATACTGAGGCACAAAATAGCGCGATTACAGCCTTCATTCTCGGGAACCTAGAGCACAAAGTTGCTTTATACTACTTTCTTGTATCATCAAGCTATCTAGCTATTATATATTCTACACAACTGACCACGTCTTATGCGTTTTGCCCAGGGTCCTGTACTCTGCGCTCAGGCAGTGTGAATGTCCGCCAGGTGACCCTATTGCTCGCCAACAGGCATATCCTCTCCGGGATATCCCCACGAAAGTCTGTCCTGTCACGGACTTCCATTCTGACAGGACGCATAGCGTACTCTGCGGGGAGTACATACTCTTCTGAACCGTTCCATCGAGCTGTACTGGTATTTTCCGGCTGCTTCTCGTCATAAAGTGTATAATTCAGCTCCGGCGACTCCACTGGGATGAGCAACACCATGGTAGTACCATCTAAAAGGGTTGTCAGGGAATCAAGTCGGAATAAGGAGACCAAAATGCACCACTTTTCATACCTTGACTGCACAGAATGACAAGAGTCTTGTCGTTGAGGAATTTAATGTCAACGATGTTCTTAGTACCGAGATCGATGCATGTACTTGTAGTGCGTTGGCTTGTGCTTATGCCGTTCGTGATGTCTATACCGGATCGGAAGATATGAACTATGTATATAATAATGATTATTTTTTATTCCAGCCTTCGTCTGCGTCTGTGATGCCAGTGAGAAGATATACCTTTAGTACTTGCAGCTTTTGAAGCGAGCGCCGAGTAAATCATGCCTTGCTAACTTCTGGTAAGTTACGTTTTCAGAATGGGAATAAGAGGGAGTCTCAGGGACAGGACTTGCGTTTGTGCCAGTTTGACACATTCTCATGTCTGCGAGAGCGAGGGGGTGGCCGATCGATAATCTGATGGGCGTTCCGAACCTAACACTTCGCTTCTTGGCCTCGGCTATGCCGTTGAATATCCTGTTTGACCATGTTGTAAGGTTCAATACGAGGAATTCGACGTGTAGGAGGGCTGTTCGGGATGGTTGGCCCATTTCCTGCTTTTTGAGCTGGGCGTCCAGGAGTGGCAGGGGCAGGAGGGCGTCTTCAATGTGATCCCAGTCCTCTTGCCACTTATTTTTGGGGATTTCGTCGAAGAAGACATCGAGCGGGCTTTGGGTGAGATATCGTTCGATGTAAGTTAGAACCTTGGACGTGTTCATAGTGGCTTCCTTCTCGGTCAGTTCGTCCGCCGAAGTTGATGAGGAGGCAAGATGATCAATTTTAAAGCGGAGCCAGCTCGAAAAAGCGTCAAAGTACTCCAGCTCATCCATCACATTTGACAGGACCTTGTGGCCGATGAGGGTGAGACAGCCAACGATGTCCATGACCCGACTGATCTGCGCGGTGGAAAATCCAATGTCGTCCCTGTCGTCATAAAATTGAGCTAAACCGCGTAGACGACTGACTATTATGGCGCAACGCTCTAATGCTGGAAGAAAATTCTCGTGCACTAGGCTGCGGAGGTTCTCTAGTCCAGAAACGACAGCCTTGTCCCACCGTTTGTGTCCCTGGTTCACAGGATTAGCACGATCGCTGGAATGGGGCATGTGGGCGGAGGATGGAGACGACAATGCTTACTCTTTCTGCTAGGCTATCAGCTAGCCATTCTCGGACGGGTTCATAGGCATGTCCTGTCACTACAGTGTGATATAGGGCAGGGACAATGCTTCGTGGGCCGCGTGAAGTCTCCTCGAGGTCTCCTTGAACACTACGCAGAAAACGACTCGGAAGCTCTCGGGTGTTCTTCCACTCTACTTGCATATGAAGTTGCGTTTGTTTGACATATCTCAGAAGCTTCTGCAGCGTAGTCAATTTGGTTCCAAGAAGTGACAGGTTGATGGGGGATGACGGGATGAACGGCAAGTCCATAGGGACCAAGTGGACATGATCAGGCTCTGAATGGGTCTCCAAATAAAGTAGGGCGTGCGTGGATAGTCGTGAATGCGCGGCATGAGATATCATGCGGGAAACGGACTGTGAATTCGGCACTGGACCAGGGAACGTCCCGACTAGGAACGAGTCGTAGATGTTTAGCTGAAGCTTGCCATCGCTAGTTCCCACAATCATGGCATTGACCTGATCATACTCTTCCCGTTTCGGCGGCTGGAATAGAAATTCTATTCCTGTGCGAAGCGTGAAGACAGTGGCATCATCGCTGAAGAACAGAGAACGGAACATAGTTAGCGGGATCCTACCGAGGCATTGAACAGAAGTCTCACTTGGCTCACATACCCTGAGCCGGCACTACCGGTTGGCAACGGACTGATTTTGGGCAAAGCCGTATCGACTTCTAGAAACGTAAGGTCCTGCGGCAGGTTTGGCGGCATGTTGTCTTCTGCAGCAGCTGTCTCATTCCCGATGCCTTCTTTGCCGCTCAATGACAACGCAGTCGACTGATTCGCAATGTTGCAGCTAGCCCAGCCAATATGCGATATACTGATGCTACTCGTGTCTGCGCACACTGCAATATGGTGAGCAGCCTTGTTGTTTTCCAAGCCCATAAGACGAACAATGCCATCACTCCAGCCCACAGCCAGGAATTGACCTGAAGTATGGCAAACATCAGTAGCAAATCCTAAACAGAGATATTATATACCATGCAAGGGCCGTTGACTGTACCGTCCGGTTTCCATGTTACAGTAACAGCTTCTGGAGCTTTCGATCCCGGGGCTCCAGCTTGGTGTATTTTGGACACGACCTGTGCTGGTGGCCGATAAATGTACAAGTTCTTGCCGGCGGCATCCCAAGTGGCCGAAAGATCAAGTGAAGGGCAGCTTGACGGGAAGTTGTCTGGGGCTTTGGACCCGAAATTGGTCTCGCTAAAGAATGCGAGTCGTCTTGACTCCGCCATGGCGCCCGCCCACCCTCAAACTCACAGTGGTGAAGAGGAGGGCTGCGCAGGATTTTGCATAGTAGAGAATCCTTTGTTCCATCCATCCACCGCTTGTTTAGTGTTTGCCAGGCCACTGGCGCGTAACAAAGGGACAGAAGCCTCGTTTCAACGCGTCAAGGAACTTGGGCAGCACTGAATAGACAGAGAGTTGCTCGACGTGAGACTTGTTTATACTCGATGAAGTTCCATGTACGCTTGAAATCGGCGGCGGTAGGAAAAGAAGCAGCTGAACGATGGTAAAAACGACCTGAGACTACATGAACGAATGGTTCATCTAAAAAAGTTTTCGCAAAAGCAGATGAAAAGCATTGGTATCCAACTACCTACCTAGGTAGGTACCTACTTCAGAAGGTGCACTTCAACGCCCAGTCCAGCTTAGCTGCTGACTAAGCTGCCGCTACAATTGAGACGAAGTCGCTCAACACAGATCATCGATCATCTCATCTAGCGTGGATATCACAGCGCTGTTGGCCGGCGTACATACCTGGCTCACACACTCGCCGTGCAGACGATGGCTCGTGCTACAGGTTCGGACGCCTCCTACATATTTGGTTGTGGTGGTAACACTGAACGAGCCTTTTGACGGCTGTTGCGTGACTTGACGAGTTTAATATCGCGACTGTAAACACTTGCGATTTTATGTGAAGGCCCGCCATAGTGCAAGATGAACAGAAAATCATTAGAAAAAGCATGGGCTGCCCCTGAACAGCAATCCACAGTTCTACCGCACAAACAAAATTGTTTTATCGTAAGGTGCGAATCCGACAAGACCCATTGTCCAAGCGCATGATGCTCTCAAAATAACCATGAGGTTGCGGTTCTTGCGACGTTTCCCCTTTGACTAAACTTTTTCATATCGCGTTTCCATTCTACAGATGGTGTTCTTACTTAGCATCTTGAGTAGATTGCGCTACCCCATAGCCGTGACTGTTAACAACCATATAGGACCGATGCAACAACTCCCTAGAAATGACACGCGTTCTACTCGATTGAGTAGTTCTCTGCATGGGACTTTATTTCCTTGGAAAACGTTATTTCCTCGCCTTCTTCCAACAAAGATACGCTTGTCACCTGAATGACTGTTAGCTTCTCAAACTGAAGCGTGACCTCATGGCTGCCGTGAGGCTACTCACATCAACATCAATGTACGGCGCAGTCTTGCTGAATCTGACCGTCATAGGGAAGAAGTCGTTCTCGTCACCGCTCTCAGCCTCAAACTCAAAAGAACCGTTGGCATTTTCTTGGTCCACTGAGCCAATATTCCACTCCAACATATCTCCTGATACCTCATATGCGGCATCAAAACTGGAGACAGCAGGTTCACTTCCAGCATAAGGAATGCCTACACTGACGTCCCGCAGAGTATTCCCACCAGTGAGTTCGTACTCGACAGTTACGTTGAATTTGCCGTTATTATTATTGATCCACACGGTGAATGTGATAGGGCAGGCGCTGGTGTCATCAACTTTCGGCGAAGCTCTCCATCGAACAACGGCGACAGCATTATTGAAGGGGAATCCGCGGGCAACATTGCTCATTTGAATCGTCTTTGAGCTGTTAAACAAATTGCGATCAACGTTGGGGTGTGTTCGGAACTGGACGCTATGGGAAGGATGAGTGTGCAGATCAAGTTTGATCTTGGTCAAGCTAGGATCGGAAATGCGGAGTGCCAGGTCGCCGCTAACGGATAAGGAGTTGACGGCACCCTCCCGGGAGAGACTGGCACTGATAGACTCGGAAATGGTGACATGTACGGCATCGCGATCGAGGGTTGATGAAATTCGTGGCTCAGCAGGTTCAGCGGCTGCAACCGGAGCAGGAGTGATGAGAGGTGAGCTGTCAATCTCGCCACCCAAGTCGCCGCGGACTTTCTCAAACATGTCGGTAGTCTTGGATTTTTTACCCAATTGCATACCCTTCGCTTTGGGTGCAAGCGGTCTGCCAATCCCATGTTAGCGGGGGCCGACTTGGCCATATCACTCGCAAGGGAACTACGTACTTCTTGTAGGTCTTGTTCTTCTCAGCTTCATATGTGTCGTAGCTGTCAGCTCCACTGGGTCTCGCAGGAGGCGTGTATGTAGGATAAACAGGCGTTCGAGGGATGCCACGTCCACCCCTGGCAGCCTCCTTGCGCTGCATCTCAAGTTGCTTGGCTTTCCGCTTGCGTTCCTCAGTGGCCTCGAGCTCTTTGTTCTATACGAGTGCTCATTAAGTATTATGCCTCTAGCAGATAGCTTTGGGGAGGGGGTAGTGGACGCACTCTGGCAATGATTTCCTGAATGCGCTCTTCGTGACTTTCCATCTCCAAAAAGGTCTTGATCTGACTCATCGTTAGATTTTCACGGTAGCCGAGAGTGACCAATTCGTCAAAGGCGCTGAGTAGCTCATATGCATTTCGAAGAATCTCCCTCTCGTCGAGGGTACGGCATGCGTTGGTGACGACCTGGGCGAAGAGATGCAGAGAGTCGATGTCCTGGAGAATGTTGGACTGCTTGTTGGTGATGAGCACCATGTAGAGCTCATCGAGTGGCTGGTATACAAATCGAACATTGTCTTGTTCGACCGTTGTGTGCTGAGTGCCGCTGTCGGCAAGTTTGGGAAATGAGGCGAGGAGGGCTTCAATTCGCGACCGTGGCATCTCTCGAAACTGGCGGGAGAGGACAGCTTTCCCCCCGCGGGTGCAGATTGAAGCTGCCAGGACAACCTGCGACAGGTCAGCAATTGCATATTAGGAGAACAAAATCCGTTAAAGCGTGCGCACCATCTTGAGAGCGTCTTTTAGTTGACAGGATATTGCGAGGTCTCCTGGGGTGCGGTTGGATGGAATACGGCAACGTTATTGACGACCGTCAGTCACATCAAGGAGCTGACCATGTCAGGTGTGGACGGTGGGGCAGACATTGGTAGCAACACGGCAGAAAATTAGAGTACTAGGTACCTAGGTACTTGGGTTCGTACATACATGGTCACGTACCAGACTAAGCCCTTTTGGGCCAAGCCAGCCTAAACAGATAGGCAACTTCCGTTACTCACAATCCCTCGCATTCCATCCGCGCCTATAGCCTTGAACTTCGCCAGCAACTCGGTTACAACATCATCACGACGCGGTCTGCATTGCAATCCCATCTCCAGCGACTGCGTCTTAATTGCGCAAAGCAATCACGAGCTCATACCCGCTTTGTGACTATGGCTGAGGTCGAGATGGAGGTCGATATTGCACCACAGTTTGGCGCAGATGCTCATTTGGACGATGACCTTATTGACTTTGGTCCCGATGCTGAAAAAGAGTCAGACCGCCCTCGCGAAACAGATTTCTCTTATGATCAAATGCTCAAAGTAGATGAAAGAAGGGAGGTCGACCGAGACAATAGTCATGACAATGACGATCTTACAAGTCACGACTACCGAGAGACTTTAGACGTGAACATCGATGGCGAGAGTCTTACAGAAACACACGAACTCCATAGATCATCTCATGAAATAGATTACGACCCGGAAGATTCTTTGGATATCCACGCAGAAGTTGATGCCCCTGACATGGCTCAATCAGCTACTGGAGAGCCACAGCCAGATAATCAGTCAAAGGTACAAGACTCGGTGGAGGACTATTCAGAAAAGCGGGCGGATGACCATGAGATCAGCTGGGAACATGAATATCAACATGGACAAGCCGCTGAGACTGTTTCTGAAGAAGCCCATCTTTCAGTGGCTGATAATCATGACGACGACGACCAGCAGGCACAGACTGTTGCCGTCTTTCCAGAAACCGTAATTGCGGAACAAGTCGCCAAACAAGACGGGCCTAAGTCAGATGTTGCCGAAGATTCCGATGTTTCCCATAATGAGGATCTGGACGCTAATGACGCAAACGAATATGATATTGTGGAAGCCGATGACACTCATTACGATGATTCTGATGTTGATTCCCTTCATTTTCCGGTCATCACAGTACAATACAAGGGGGATGAGTACCCGTGCTTCTCCACGAAGTCAGACGGCTTCTTCTCCGACCTGTCCATCTTGGACCAGAGCATGAAGTCGTTGCTAGACGGTTTTCGGGAAGAGCTGGTAAACGAATTACTCGCTGAAGACGAACTAGTCTTCCAAGTCGATGAGCTTGGTCTTGAATTCTCAGAAGTAAGTAATTAATAATAGAGGAAGCCAAGAAAGGCTCAACTAATCACAATTATAGTTGTCTGCCCCAGACATGCTTGCAAACATCACGTTCAGACAGATTATCGAGATTTTCGACATTCTGGTCAAAAACCAAGATCCCGAAAACACGAGAACACTTTACACTTATCTATTTACCCGACCAAATGCAAGCAAAAGACTCGATCTCTTAATGGAAAGTGCTGCTGAGGGTAAAGGACTGGATGAGGTTATTCACCTGTTCCAGTCGCCCATGCCGGGTGCCGTGGGCCTCGGAGACATGTCTGTCGCCGAAGATGTCGAGACACAGTTTGAAGAACCCGAGAGCACTGTTGAAGAGCACACCAACGAAAGTAACCAGGTTTCTGAATTTCTTGAACCAGGTGGCCAAGCAGACGAGGTAGAGACCGATGGCCATGTGCTGCCTGATCAACCACGACCCGTCTGTGTTAATCATTCCGACAGCCCTGATGAGTCTCAACACTCTGAGGAGGTTTTAAAGTCTGGGCCTCTTGTTGCCGAAGATGATGTGGGTGATGGTCAAGAAGAGGTTGAAGAAAAGGTGTTCGCGGATTCTCATGAGCCATTGGTCGCCGATGATGATATCAACAACACGAATCTTACGCTAGAATATCAGGAGGAGTTCGCGGCGGACACATTCCTCGCCAATGAATCCGACAAGAGTGAGGTGAACAACAGCCATGGTGTTGGCTTGGACGAGAACGGGATAGCGGAAAGCGTGCCGATAAATATCGGCCATGGGGATATTGGTGAATTCAACCTAGATGAAGCGCAAAATGATGCCAACGGATTCGTCGATGCAACCGAAGGCAGCACGAGGACCATGTCACCAAGAGGCGATAGGGGGTCTATCTCTGCAGAATTTGATACCATCGATGACGGCGCAGAAGAACATATCGTCGAGGAGGCAGCTGGCGATGAAGATGTTGATGAAATTGACTGGCAAGATGATCTCGGGACCTTTGCTGAGGAAGTGGATGGAGATTCATCACCCAGCACTGCCAAAAGACCACGCGGTGATGATGAAAACGGTGCCGAGAACCACATGGGTCAGTTCTTCCCAAATCCTTATCCACCTTGGACATATTGAGACGAGGCTAATCGAGTAACTATAGGTGCTAAGCGTCGTCGGCCGTGAGAAGCACTTCGTGATACTAACGTCCACTTGATGATGATCTTCATCAGATTCCATTTCCCCTTCACCTCCCCCCTGATCCTGCACAATAGTTGCATATTGGGTCAATTTGTCACGGCTTGAAGCCAGAGTGACTGATACTCTAACATAAATCGGCATAGTGAACAGCACCGTCCCTCGTGATTCTAACTCTTGCTTAATCAAGAGCCATATCAGGCTCATATGCTACGGGTAAGGAAATCTGTATAAGTACTAACCATCCAAGGAGCCTGACGGACCGACTGAGATCGCTACTCTTGGGGATTCTCTGCTGGGACGGGAATACTGTATAAATGACCTGCTGTTTTTCTCTTTCTTTTTTTCTTTTTTCTGTTCATTTACAATACCATCGACGATACCCATCTCATGCAGACATGTCAGATGATATTTCTTCCTTCGAGCAGCGCCAGGTAGCCAACTAAGGTCCCTGTGTGGAATCCTGCAACACAACGGGGCAAGAAGCGAGTAAATCAACGACAGAGGATGACGAGGACAGGCGAATGACTGTAGCATGAGCCATTCAGGTGAGATTTGTTGGCTCGGTCTTGATGGGCACTTGGGGATCAAATACGGTAACTGGGGTTCACCGTTGCGGGCAGTTCTCGTTGCTGTGTCTAGCAGGTCAAGACCTACAATGGAGTGTCGGTCTATTAGTACTGGTAAATTCGGTTCGGCGTCGATAGGCGCTGCAGGCAGTCAGCCAGCAGCATAATCATTCAGACTCAAAATCCCCTTGTCGGTGCAGTAGATATGATTCGCTATGAAAGTCGATATATGAGCCTCGGCCGTGTAATGGTCCCCGAGCATAGTAGCATAATATGTGCACACATGCACCCATTTTGCTGGGGTAGATCGGCGCTAATGTATAATGTACGGAGAAGATGCAAAGTTCCAGCTCCTCGATGACTAAGTACGTGGAGGGCTCGCAAGGGTAGATATGATGACATGTATGATGATATATCTGGTTAGCCTGCCTGTGAGGCCAGCAGTTCCCATGCTCGCATGTCGTGGCCCCCTTGGTCCCCCTCCCCCTCCCTCTCTTGGCCGTTGGAGAATCCGAAGGCGAAGCAGAGCGCGCTAAGCCTCTATGGGTAGCCAAGCCTTTTATTTTTAGGCCAGTATCGGAAACGCTGATTTGCTCTGGCCGGGGGGGGGGGGGGGGGAAACCCTCCCTCTCCCAGGTTGGTCCCT
>KQ061751.1:104994-132452 GCA_001008035.1 Atkinsonella texensis
CCATCTCCAACTACCACCACCACCACCACCACCACTCACCACTTCTCCTCCCCGCGCAAACACCCTCAGACTCCCTTCTCCTTTTTCGCATCACTCGTCGTCTTCCTTTGTCTTTGCCTAACCTTCCAGCCTTTTGCTTGTCCGCCTAGGCCCCGCGACGTCTGGGACGACGCTGACCATCGATCTTTACGCGACGAACGATTCCCGGCCCCGGCAACGTACCACGCCGCATCTACCCTCCGTATTCGGTCTTTCCTCTCTCTCCCGCTGGATCGGTGTGCGCCTCTCGACCTGCCTCTACGAAGCGGTGCGATTGATCCAAATGCGCGACCATTGTTAAACTTGGAAAATCGAGTCGTTACCGTCCATCATTTCTTGTCTGCCTCGTTTCGGCGGTATTGTCGCGAGGTAGCTTGGTGGTGACGACGACATTCCTCCTCGTCTTTGTCGCCCGGCAGCTCTTTGTGTCGACTACTGAATCTCTCACAATTGGCTCGTAGAACTCGGGACGTCATCCGCGTCTCGATACATTCATCATGCTTGAGGACAAGTACGGTTACATGTCCCGTTAAAGCCCTGCATGCTGGTACCTGCCGCGCTTTTGCGAATCTTCCTCCAGTTACACCGCGCGTGAGGGATTGACTATCTTACTTACTTGTTTTCTTCTTGTTTAGATACATTGGCTTGGCCCTTGCCATGTCGTCAGCGCTAGCTATTGGTAAGTTCTCAGTACTACAAGCAGCAGTGTCGCAACTGAACAAGGACCTAACCATGTTGTTTTGCAGGCACCAGTTTTGTCATTACGAAAAAGGTTTGTGCCGATTCGTCCCCGCCTGCTTCGAGTCTAAAATTTGCCGTCTTCAGGGTCTGATGCAAGCTGAGGAGAGACACGGATTCGAAGGTGATGGTTTCGTCTATTTAAAAAGTCCGCTGTGGTGGGCTGGCATCGCGACTCGTACGTGAAGCTTCATTCTATGAATGTCCGGTATGCCGCTAATTGGTATTTTACAGTCGGTATCGGAGAAGTCTGCAACTTCGCTGCCTACGCCTTCGCCCCTGCCATTCTTGTTACTCCTCTTGGAGCTCTTAGTGTTCTTATCGGCGCCGTTTTGGGATCATACTTCCTGAAGGAAGATCTTGGAACGCTAGGCAAGCTAGGTAGTGCCATTTGCCTCATTGGAGCTGTAGTAATTGTCCTTCACGCCCCGCCGGACGAAGCGATTGAGACCATCGACCAGATTCTAGATTACGCCCTTCGACCCGGTAAGACTTTTCGCTTCCTACGCGCGACTAAACTGTGACTAGTACGTGGCCGTGTCACTTACAGAATATGAACGTTAGGCTTTCTCTTGTACGCTATCGCCGTTGTCGCATTTGCGGTCTTCATGATCTACAGAATCGCGCCCTTGTACGGCAAAAAGAACGCCCTGGTCTATCTGTCGATTTGTTCTACAGTTGGCTCCATCTCAGTCATGTCCGTCAAAGCTTTCGGCATCGCTCTAAAGCTCACATTTGCCGGCAATAACCAGTTTAGCCACCCTTCGACCTACGTCTTTATGATCTTGACAGGGTTGTGTATCATCACACAGATGAATTACTTTAACAAAGCGCTTGCTTCTTTCCCTACAAACATGTAAGCTTACATATTCAGAATGACGAGCATCTGCATCAAGACAGCCAAGCAGTACTGATGCGACTTTCATCGCAGTGTCAATCCTCTTTACTATGTAACCTTTACCACCGCTACGCTCTGCGCTTCATTCATATTATTCAGCGGTTTCAACACCACTGATGCAGTCAACACTTTGTCCCTGCTCTGTGGTTTCCTGGTCACCTTCACAGGAGTCTATCTGTTGAACCTCTCTCGCGGCGATCCGAATGGTCACAAACTCGTTGCTGGGCGGGGTGGATTCGATGCTACCCCAACAGACATGGTCTCTGGGTTTCAAACACGCCGGAGCATGCAGGCTCGAAGAAGCGGGGATCCATCGCGACGCAGCCTCAGCAGCCATCGGGGCGACAGAGAAGGGTTGATCCGGGCGTACGATGAAGAAGAAGCCTTAGGATTTGGACTCACGAATCTCGCTGAGGACAGCGGAGACGAAGGCCACTCGAATGGCAAAGTCAATGGAAAAAAGGAACAGTACGACGACGCAATCGAATTACAAAAACGGAAGTCAGCTGAAAGATGAAGCTAGGGAACACGGAATATACCATTGATGGGCAGTTATGCATCTTGTCATGGCCGGGGCGGATGGATGCTATACAAAGCGTCGTCCGTTGGCTACCGTCTGTTTTTGCGACTTCCAGTTTTTGGTGGCGGCCTTTGTGCGGCCTTTGTGCCTCTGTGTACATTTTACGAAGCCCCATCAAGTCAACGGATTCGCGGCCGATCTCATAATTATGCGTGCACGATACAACGTTTCGTTACCTCTCAGCTGGCGTTCCATTTAGGGCAGTCTAATTCGCCGAGTCGCCCTCAGGATGGAGGGCCAAAGAATCGAATCTATATGACATTTGGGTGCTGTATTACAACAGAAAAAGTTTTAAGAAAGGAGAACAGAACCGGGACGAGACGAGACATGCTCACCTTGATCTCCAACTCTCTTTCCAGGCGTTTTATTTGTCTTGCTTCCAATTTTATCTAACGAGTCCCTGTTCTACGATGCACTCTTGTTCTGTCCATCGAAGGAGTTTTCGCAACGGTGGGAATCTACGGTCGTGCTTTTGGGCAAAGGGGGAAAGCTGGGCTGCAATGTTTTTGTATGGAAATACGTATTTCTTTGTACGAGTAGCAAGAACTGCATCATTCATGAGGTTTTGAGCTTGAAGGCCTTTTTTTTTTTTTTTTTTTTTTTTTTTTTGTCGCTCCGGAGACTGGGCTGTGCATTGATAGATAATGTATGAGTCATCTTGGATGCTGTACTTTCCATCCACATCCTGTCAGGAACAGCAATGCGTGTAAGCTTTCATGAATGCTGCGTGGTATGTGGGAGTCTACGATGTGCGAATAACTAAGTGGGTTAATGTGGATTTGGTGGATACTTTTTATTCATTATCGTCGTTCAGCGGCCGCAATTATCGCAAGTTAGGAGTGGGGTTCCTTTTCGAATCCACAAACAAGCAGCATTATCAAGTCTCCATCATTCTTTGGTTCATCAGGATGTGGTCTCATTTTTTTCATGGCTTGAGGTCTACCATTACAAAAAAGAGAAGAAGAAAAAAACACAGGACTAAACCTTCCAATGCCCTGTGCAGATGCAAAATAGATCGATTGACGCCTTCGAATAGACTGCCGTTTTTCCTTGGCTTCTTTCCTCAACTGTCCGCTCGTCCGAAGTTTTCACCTTATATAATCGTGAGAGCGTCATGCCTTCCCCCCATCATTTCCCCAAGTGTGCTAGCCATTTCCCTGCCTCTTCGTGCGTGTTTAAATGTGAGATCACCGCTTGCTTATTGCTCGGGCTCAGCAGCCTCGCCCTCCTGCTCAGCAACGCGAGCATCTTGGCTAGCCTGGGCGGCGGCAGCCTTAGCGCCGTAGTCCTGGCTGATGGGCTGGAGAACAGCCTGCTCCTCCTTGGGGTCGTAGATGGTGACGGCGTCAGGAAGAGACTTCTGGGGACCAGCCTTGCCGTCGGGGTCAGAGCCACGCATGATCTTGACCTTGATGCCCAGGACACCCTGACGGAGCAGGACGTGACGGGTAGCAGTGTCGATGAAGTCCTTGGCGGGCTGGCCAGAGTGGATCATGAAGCCGTCGGTGAACTTCATGGACTTGGCACGGGCAGCACGGAGCTTGCCTGAGACGACGACCTCGCAGCCCTTGGCGCCAGACTCCATGATGAAGCGGAGGACACCATAGCAAGCACGGCGAACGGCCAGACCGTTGAGGAGCTTGTAGCGAAGGGACTCGCACTGAGCGACAGCGGAGAGACCACGGTTCTGGACCTTGGCGGCGTACAGAGACACGGAGTTCTCGGGGAACTTGAAGCGCTTCTGGATCAGGGAGGTGAGCTCGCGGATGCGGCGCCCCTGTTCACCGAGGACTTCCTGGGTCTGGGTGGCGCGGATGATGATGTCGGTGACGGTGGGGGTGACGCGGACCTCGACGCCGGAGTAACCCTCCTCAGCGAGCTCGCGCTGGAAGAACTCGTTCAGCTCGGCGTAGAAGACACCGTCAGCGACGAACTTTCTCCTCTTGGAGCTAGAAGTCAGATAGTTAGCGACCTATCCCATTTCGAGTATTATATTGAGCAGCACAGGTAAGTCAGAATGCATCCTATGATCCTCAACCCCCAGGAGCATCTTTCTAGAGTTGAAGTTTGTCCCAGTGTCTGAAGGCCTCATCAAACTATGATTGCGAATACCGTCTCTCCACTCGACCATAAGAAGTTACGTCCCGCAATCATGAAGAAATAGCCAACAGCGACAATTCTCTCGAATTTCCCATGCAATGACTCGCAGCTCTTTCAGACACTTTCGGGAGAACGAACTCGTCGACGTGGGCGTGACATCCTCCAAAACCTCTGTTTTGTAGACTGCACAATGGAGCCGAAGTAGAAGAGAGACTCACATCTGAGATCCAGGATGAGCCATCTTGAATCGGATTGAAAGTCCGGTGGTTTTTTTTTTTTTTTACTTCCTCGTAGAAGAAGGGGAAAGGTGGGAGACGGCGGTCGACGAAACGGGAAGAAGAGGTATAGTTCGGAAGGCGGACTGTGGTCGAAAGGTTTCGCGATGGACCTACTGCGCGGGATTGGCGAAGCCCTCAGGATGGTGCTGGCCCTCTAATTTTCGGCTGTGGGTTGGAGCCCTAAGCTTGCACGCGCTGAAAATTAAAAATTACTGGGTTCCTTCTTGGTGGGGTAGACTTGGCACACTGGTCTTCGTGCTCCCACGGAAAATCTGCTTAGGCGGGTTCTTAGTCACGCTAGGCTGTTTAGGTTATGTACATACCTGCTTCGGCCCCGCTGCACGTGTCACTACTTGTCTGACTGCTTTCAGACCTCTGCCTGCTGACGGCTTCATGCTCCCCCACCTTGTTACCCCATGCCCCCATGCTGGACTGCAGCAAGAAAGCTCGGCTTGTGATCTGCGACTATTATGCCGACACATACTCCACGCCAGTCTCGTCAATTTGCAGCTCCCGATTATCTATGCGTGACTGCTCCCCTCTTGCCCTCTGAAGATTATGTTATAGTTTGGTTTTTTCCAAGTATCACCCTTATCGCCCTGCCGCCGAATTGCATGCGATCCTCCGGGAAGCTCTCATCCTCACTGACGACAACCTTAATTACTCGATCTGTGGTTACAGGGGCCTCCATCTCCAACAGTAGACAGTTGCAATATTTCTCTTCTTGATGTCGGAGAAATCTTGTCGGACCCAGTGACCGGAGGCTTCATTCCTGCTCTGAAACTCCAGCGCAGGCCACTTGCAGCGGAAGATGGAGGCGAAGAAGGTGTGTACAGCCTTATTGATCATCCCACGGATTCCAGCCTCATAAATTTTAATTATTAATGTACATGGACCATTACAGGTCATCCATAATGTCCAAGGCATTTATGGCGGGCAAGCTACCACCGGTACTCTTCGACTGACCGACTTTCACATGGTCTTTTGTGCCCCAATACAGCAAACCTCGGGCTCGGAATCAGACATCTCCACGTCAGCTAGAACTCGAGAGCGATGGTTGACCTATCCAATTTTGTCATACTGTGCCCTTCGACCGACACCTCCTGCTTCTCATCAAGCTCCGTCTATTCGGCTTCGTTGTCGCGACTTCACCTTTGTCACGTTCAACTTTGTAGATAATGAGGCCGCTCGGGATGCATTCGACTTTATCAAAACCCGCACGTGCAAACTCGGCACTGTGGAGAAGCTTTATGCATTCAGTCATAGGCCTTTGAGACACGAAAAGGAAATGAATGGGTGGGAATTCTACGACCCCAAGGCCGAGTTTCGTAGACAAGGCATCAGCGAGAAGCTGCCTGATAAGGGTTGGAGGGTTACCAACATCAACCACGATTATTCATTTTGCGACACCTATCCAGCTTCCTTGGTAGTTCCGTCGAAGATTTCGGATAATGTCCTTAAGTACGCCCGCGAATTTCGCTCCCGAAATCGAATACCTGTCTTGTCTTACATTCACCCCGTCAACAACTGTACCATTACCAGAAGCTCTCAACCTCTTGCGGGCATCACCAGGAAGACAAATGTTCAGGATGAGAGGCTGGTTGCAGCATCCTTCTCCGCCTGGATGCCCGGGGGCTCCGATGAGTCCACGCCCCCAGCTAGCCAGCACGAATTTCTCGATGAAAGCATGCTGGAGTCCGGATTGACCGACATGGAGCGCTACGAAGATGAGCTCATCTCTCGGTCGGCCGCTATCTCTGACGAGAAGACTGATGGGCCGCGGGTTTTTGGACGGCAGCAGGCTAACATGATTGTTGATGCTCGCCCTACCATAAACGCCATGGTGAACCAGGTGCAAGGGATGGGATCTGAAAACATGGACAAGTATAAGTTCGCAACCAAGTCTTTTCTTAGTATCGAAAATATTCATGTCATGCGCAACTCACTCAACAAGGTAGTTGAAGCACTCAAAGACGCCGACATATCTCCTCTACCACCCAATCGGGAACTTCTACACCAAAGCGGCTGGCTGAGGCATGTACATGATGTCCTGGATGGGTCTGCAATAATTGCTCGAAGAATTGGCATTAGCCACTCACACGTTCTCATTCATTGCTCAGATGGGTGGGATCGCACAAGCCAACTCAGTGCGTTGGCGCAAATTATGCTGGATCCCTATTTCAGGACTATTGATGGCTTCATCGTCCTGGTAGAGAAGGACTGGCTCTCTTTTGGTCATATGTTCAGGCTGCGTTCGGGGCACCTGAACCATGAAGATTGGTTTACCGTCCAGAGAGATGCCTTGGCTGGAGCCAAAGTCCAGCCAGGAGAGAATGATGGGCGCACTGACGCTTTGCAGAATGTCTTGACGGGTGCTCGCCGCTTCTTCAACCCAAGTAAGGAGGAAGCTGACCTGGCATCAGTCAGCGAAGTGGCGTCCGGAAAGGTAGTGGACGATGAAGCGACGACTCCGAAGATGGTGAGCCCTGTCTTTCATCAGTTCCTTGACTGTACCTATCAACTGTTGCGGCAAAATCATGCTCGTTTCGAATATAACGAAAGGTTTTTGCGCCGACTGCTATATCACCTGTACTCATGCCAGTATGGGACGTTTCTTTACAACTCCGAGAAACAGAGGAAGGACGCCAGAGTCAGCGAGAGGACGTCCTCAGTGTGGGATTATTTCCTCTGCCGGCGGCAAGAGTTCACCAACCCGGACTTCTACCCGACCATCGACGACAGAATCAGAGGGAAGGAGAGAATTCTACTTCCAAATCTGAAAGATATAAGATGGTGGTACCAAGTGTTTGGCCGAACTGATGACGAGATGAATGGTAGTTTTAATGCTGCCGCTGCCGCCGCCGAGAATGGCCGACAAGCAGCAGGTTCCGCCCATGGCTCACCTCGGCTTGACCGGGGCTCAGGGTCTTCCCCAGGGACACCAAAATCGGCTGGATTGAGCAATACACAGTCTGTCTTAACCGCAGTTGAGACCGCTCACGAAACCCTTACCCCGGATACCAACCAAGCCGCGTTGCGCCATAGTGCATCTGCCCACAGCCCGAGTGCCTTGACTACTATCCGGGACGGCTTGTCCGGATTGAACCTGGGCAGAGGTATGCTAGGCAGCGTTGGCCGCGCCGAGGCATCAGGGTCCGCGACACCGCCGCGTAAAGAGCAAGAACTGCGCGAGATGGCATAGAGGGACATCTTCCGCGAGCAAAACGAGTCAAGTCCGTATGACATCACGGAGAGCCCCTACACTATCATCTACGAATGCCTACCGCCTCGCCCGTTTGCTCATAAGCTCTTCATGGCTGATTCAGTATCTGGAGGCTTCCCGAATTGCTGCATGCAAAAGGATGAAATCAGCTGCGGATGGGCAATCGTCCAGGCAACCGAGGAAGATGACGCAGACAGCGATGGCGTTTCCGGCTCACTGTATCGCTTATTCGCTTCATCCCGCCCAGCGACATCTGGATACATTGGGCATGGGTCCATGGACATGGGCAATCCGTCGCTAGCACTGCGCCGACCACTAGCTTTGGGTAGTTCCGTGAAGGATGAAGCAGTTAAGGCTGTCGAGAGTCGCCGGCAACTTCAGATGGAAGATGGAGGGGAAACCATGGTATAGCATGGCACAGCCAAGTTGAAGCGTAGTGAAGTTATTCCAATACAAGCTATACAATCATCAGTCCAAAAACTAGAATGCATCTCTAATTGATTGACATTGCAAAAGATTTTTACGTTGAACTTTTTCTTGAATATGTCTTGGTCTATCGTCTCGTAACTCTCACTTTCTAAAGTATCACATCCAAGGTGGGCAAATCCCAGACTGTCTCGCTATCCCATGGTGCCGTAACTGCAGCGTTTTTGACTACTTTCTTTCACCTCACCTAGCGTAACTTTGTTCACTTTACTCTCGAAATTAAATCTCTTATAAGAAGACTTCGAGGTTGATCTCGAGCGTGCTGACGGGGTATCTGGGACGATGTGTCAGGATGCGATTTTGAAGACGGGCATCGCGGAGGAATGAAGTGGGTTTCTAGCGGGAAGCCTGGTGGAACAAACGCAAAGGCATGTACATACCTCAAGTCGAACTTTTCCAGTACAGTAGGGCGAATGATGCCAAACTCTCCGATGCGCCTCTCTTTGCCCCCAAGGCGAAGATGCACAGAGGCTGCGTGGCCGGGGAAGAAGGTCTCCTCATTGAGTTCCTCGATCCAGTACCCATTTGCTTTGCTGGGATTCTCCTGGACCTGGAAGTCGATAGACTTGCCGCTTAAGCCCTCGTCGTGAGTGAGGAAAGCGGTGCGGAGCATAGCCAGGACACGGTCGAGAAGACCGTGGACGACCTCGAAACCACTTGATTTGCCGCACCATGCGGCGGCGAAATGGCGCTCGTTGCGGGCCTTGCGCTCAGCAGATTCGTCTTTGAAGGTGACGTCTGATGTTTCGAAAATCTTGAAAGGAACGGCGTGGCCTTTGTTTTCGCGGATCGTCTTGAGCAGTCCGGGGAGAAGGGAGGTGCGGACAACTTGGTATTCTTGCGTCTTGGGATTGGCCAGTCTGACGGCGGTCTTGCCATCGTCCTTGCGGTTCAGCCAGGCGAAATTCTCATCATGACTGCACAGAATGAGAGGCATGACTTCGCTCCAGCCGGCCATGGCGGCTTCCATCCGTACAATATCAGCAAGCTTGTTGATCTTGAGAGGTGCACCGATGGTGGCGCTTCGAGTAGGGGCAGTCCGGGGAAGCTTGTTGAAACCATAGCAGACGGCCAGATCTTCCATGATGTCACATTGGTGCAGAACGTCAGCTCGGGTAGGAGGAATGGCCACCTCCAGCAGGTTGGGATCCTTGTCTGAGGGCTTGGACGCATAGGCCATCTTGGTGAGAAGCTTGCAGAGGCTCTCTGGAGACTCATCCAACCCCGTGCAGCTGTTGAGGTAGTCGACTTCGACGTGGGTGACGCGAGGGCGCAGGGAGGGAGCCTCGCGCGTCAAGCTATTATGTTCAGAGATGATCTTCACAGGCTCAACTGTAAATTCCTCCTCGACATATTGAGAGAACATGGTCACAAGCATGTCGGTGACAATTTGCAACTTGGTCAGATCAGTAGCCGTAATCTCGATGAAAACATTGGTAGTGTTGAGTGTAATTTTGGAGTGCTCTCCGTTGATGATGGGTGGTAATGAGCAGACCACTCGATTGGTATCGTAGATGACGGGATATACGGGGTGGTCGCGAATGATGTGTAAGAAGCGACCTAGATGCTTATCTTTTTCGTAAAAGGTCATCAGCTCCTCTGCGTTCATCTCCTTGGTCTGGCTGAGAGGAATGAATTTGATGTCCTTGGGGGGTAGGGCCTCGTACGTAAATGGGCCTTTGATTGTGTCAAGATCGTGAGTGCCCATTGACACGAGGGTTCGATTTCGGGCCAGGTTGGAATGCAGCTTGTCCTGTAGAGCAATGAAGGAGTCGTAACGGTCTTGGGTAAACTTGATGTTTCGCAAAACTGCGCCAGCCACATAGGGTCGGACTTTGGCGGTGTCGGGCAAGACCTTGATGACTTGCGCCTCTGGGTCCTTGGGCTTGACAACACGGAAGTTGGGCGGCTTCGTGTTTCCGAGGAAGATATTCAGGTTGAGGGCAATCCCCTCGAAGCAAAGCATGTCATAGCGATTGGCTCCTATTTCGATCTTCAGTTGAGGGGGTTCCTGTTTGCCGTCGACGATCGGGCGCTCCTGGTCCTCTGTGTCCTCGTCAAGTTCGATGCCATAGTCGAAGCACAGGTCCTCGAATTCTTGCTTGGTGAATCTAGAAGCAAGTCGAAGGGTTAGCATGCGTCCATGACGGAGCAGCAGTCACTCTCAATTCCCGATGCAGAGGTGCTTCTCCATAAGCCAAATGATTGGCATCTAGAACATAAAGAGAGTCTTTCGTATAGCGCTCGAGTCTGGGGTCGGGTCGACTGCGTGAGGCGAAGTATCGTCGGGGCAGAAAAGCAAGCCCTGGCTGGAGCAGGGGAAACGTACTTGTTGCCAAGAGCTTCAAAAAGCTTGTGCTTGTCAACAGAAATGGTCGGCATGATGGCGCAAGAGATCAAAGGCCCAATGCCTCCGAGACCTGTGGCAACTTGGCAAGGGACTATTTACAATGGACTGCGTGGGTTTGGATGCGATGCGATGCGATGCGGCGCCGTGCCGTGCCGTGCCGTTGAAGGTGGTTATGGATGTGTGGTGTGGTGGTGGGATGTGCAGGAGTCGAGTCAGCGGGATTGTAGATTATAGCGGGGTCCTTGCTTGGTGTTGGGGTGAGACTTTGAGTCACCCCCAGGTGCCGGGTGCCGGGTGCCGGGTGCCGGATGTCAGGTGCCAGGTGCCAGCTGCCAGCTGCCAGGGATTTCTGGGCCATGGCTGCCAACGGTGCCCCTCAACTTTGGTGCGGACGGACGGATGGGTTTCTGCCAACACCCATCTGCGTTTTTCGTTTCAGCATGAATCGACACTATACGATAAAAATATTGGAGTCTTGCATTTTCCCGACCATTCCCTACCATTTCCTTGCGCGGCGTCGTCCTGAGTAGCAATAAATACTACAAATGGGCTACCTAGGTAGTCAGGCCACACGCCATTGGTTCAGAGTGGTGCCACCTGTAATAAGTAACGAACGTACAGAGGGGAAGGGAAAGCGCGATGACCTAATTCCGTACTGACGGTGATTGGCCAGGCTTCGTTGTCAACGGAAGGGAAATACAATACACACACTGTACTCTGTACTTCCGTACTTGCAAGATTATGTTGATGTCAAAGCTTCAAGCTGCCCAGGTCCTCGTAGTAGATTCAAGTTCATGTCCGATTTGATGTTTGTTCGACGCGCATACACCCACTCAAGCCACTTGTAGGTCTGTAGTTCCTCTTTGGCGCTCTTGCTCTTGCATCACCCCACCTGGCCACTGGACAACTGCAGGCACCTCTTGGCTGCCGGTGCGTTGCTTGCTTTGCGATCTGCTCTCCGCTCTCTGCTCTGCTCTGCTCTGTGCTCTGCTTGTGTGTATCGGGCTCGACCACACCACACCCACACCACACCACCACCACCACCACCTTATCCATCCCTCGCTTCATCATCTTTCCTTCTCCATCCCGACGAAGCTTCCTTATCTTCGACAGTGGACGCGCTGTCAACCCCGTCATTCGCCATGACTGACGCGACCAACGCAAGTGATGAACTTTATCCCATCGCCGTTCTTATCGACGAGCTCAAGGTAAGGAGGTTCATTAATTGCGCCTGTCCTTTGTTCCTTTGTACACACAGGCGTCATACGCCCAACCTTCCTCATCATCCAGCCACGCCCCCGTCTCTTCCTCGCCTGCTGAGCTCTGTTGACATCGCTTCACTCTCGTTAGCACGATGATGTTCTTCTTCGCCTGAATGCCATCCACCGTCTCTCTACTATTGCTCTAGCTCTCGGCCCTGAGCGTACCAGGGACGAGCTTATTCCTTTCCTCGACGGTTAGTCTTGTTTTGCCCATGTGCCTGCAGGATTGCTGTGACATCCCTTCTCCTAACCACGTATTTCCAACGCGAATAGAATCGGTCGAGGATGAGGACGAGGTTTTGGTTGCACTGAGCGAGGAACTTGGCAATTTCATTGAATACGTAGGAGGACCTCCGTTTGGTCATGTTCTGCTCTCGCCCTTAGAAAACCTGGCCGCCATAGAAGAACCGGTCGTCAGAGACAAGGTACGCATCTCATCACTTGTCCTTATTCTGGGGTCATGTATGTATGTCAGCAGCGGCAGACATCTTGCTCACCTCTCATTGCAATTCTAGGCTGTCGAATCATTGAACAAGATCTGCGAGAGCCTCTCAGCACAGCAAGTCGAGGAGTACTTCATCCCACTCACAATTCGACTTTCAAAGGCCGACTGGTTCACCTCCAAGGTTTCTGGCTGCGGCCTCTTCACAGCGCCTTATCGCAAGGTCTCCCCTCCGATACAAGAGCAGCTCCGCCAGCAGTTTGGCCTTCTCGTCCACGATGATACCCCCATGGTTCGTCGACAAGCTGCCACCAATCTGGCCAACTTTGTCAAGGAGATGCCTGCCTCCATCGTCATCAACGAAATGATACCCCTCTTCCAACATCTGGTCCAGGACGACCAGGATAGCGTGCGACTGCTGACCGTGGAAATCCTTATTTCCATCGCCGAGGTCGTACCTAAAGAACAACAGTCCAGCCATGGCGTGCTGCTGACATCTTTGCGCAACTTGATGGAAGACAAGAGCTGGAGGGTCCGCTACATGATTGCCGATAGGTTTGAGAAGGTAAGTGTGGTTCCATTTCCCAACTTCTAAGCTGTGCGTGGAATTAACTGGGCAAATTTGCAGATCGCAAAGGCTGTAGACGAAGAAGTGGTATCTAGGGATCTTGTCCCCGCATTCGTGAAGCTGCTGAAAGACAACGAAGCTGAAGTTCGGACCGCCATTGCCGGCCAAATCCCCGGGTTCTGCGCACTAGTAGACCGAGCTACATTGCTGAACGACATCATGGGTAGTGTTGAGGATCTTGTATCTGACAACTCACAACACGTTCGCGCCGCGTTGGGTACACAAATCAGCGGGTTAGCCCCATTACTGGGCAAGCAAGAGTGCGCTCTGCCCCTTTTCTTTGCCTTGGTTATCTATTGTACATCTCCATACTGACCATGCTGGCCTGGTAGAACTATTGATCACTTGCTGCCCATGTTTCTTCAAATGTTGAAGGATGAGTTCCCCGAGGTCAGGCTTCACATTATTTCAAAACTTGAGCAGGTCAATCAAGGTGAGTGCAGGACATGCCGTTACGACTTGTGGGGAGACAAACGTTTGATTAACCGGTTTTCGCGCAGTTATTGGTATCGACCTGCTATCACAGTCCCTGCTCCCTGCCATCGTACAGCTGGCTGAGGATAAACAGTGGAGAGTGCGCCTCGCCATCATCGAGTACATTCCCCTACTTGCCAGCCAGCTTGGTGTCAAGTTCTTCGACGAGAAATTGAGCAACTTGTGCATGGGCTGGCTGGGGGACACGGTCTTCTCGATCCGGGAAGCTGCCACACACAACCTGAAGAAGTTGACAGAAGTTTTTGGCGTGGAGTGGGCCAGCGAACAGATAATTCCTAAAGTCATGGGAATGGGCAGTCACCCCAATTATCTATACAGAATGACTACCTGCTTTGCCATATCGGTAAGTGACATTTTATCGTCTAGCTTCCTTCGAATCAGAACCGAGAAGTGACTTTCGGAATGCATAGACTCTCGCTAGTGTCGTCAGTATGAACGTCATCGCCAAGTCCATCCTGCCTATGCTTGACAAGATGGTCGACGACGACATACCCAACATTCGATTCAACGTGGCCAAGACTTACTTAGTGCTCATTAACGCGCTACGCCGCTTGCCGGAAGAGGGGACGCTGTATTCACTGGAAAAGGAAGGCGCCGAAGTCTTGCCATCACCCAAGGGCCAGGAACTGATTCAGCAGCGCATTCTGCCTAACCTGGCGAAACTTCAAAAGGATGATGATGTGGACGTACGGTATTTTGCGACTACAGCGGCAGCTGAGGCAACGGGATCCGCACCGGGCGGGGAACCTATGAATACATCACCTTAGAATTACGACAAGACAATAAGAGAGAGATATAATGAAGCAATTCCCTTGATGCTGCCACGACGGACGACCAGTGTCTGCACCGGTCAAAGTTCCCAACGGAAATCACATAAAACTAACCCCTTTTCTATATCCTTCATATTGTATCCATGCCTCGTCGTTGAGACGGTGTTTTGAGACGCGGTCTGTGAAAGGACGCTGACGTTATGTGTGCACTCAGGGAGGGCTGTGATGGTGAGCTGTTCTGATTTCAGGCGGTTGCAACGCAAACTGGGAAAGAGAAGTGTAACGAACATGGAGTCTGGGAAAGGAGCCGAAAAGAAAAATACCAATAGCAGCCTTTTAATTTTTGAGAAGCGACAGTCTCGGTGCCCCGTGAGTCCGCTCCTCGCCCATGCAAGAGATAAATAATACGTGTTTTGCATGTCCGATTCTCTCCAAGTAGTGCAATATCCAAGTGCAGTAAAGGCAGGGGGGTATCAAAGTGGACGGATCTCTCTATATGCGCCGCCGTCTGTATGCTGTCCAAGCCAAACCAAGTCTTCAAAATTCTATACGACCTCCCGTCCTTTCATGGCCTCGCTTTCCCCGGCTTCAAACCTTTCTGAAGCACAAGGTGCTGATGGTCTGTCCCTTGACCCCCCCAAAGCTAAACGTCTTGTACCCAACCCTTCCTGCGACCACGAACCGGCCCTCACCCGACGGCGAAGCCTCGCCACAGTCCACAAACCAAGCCGCAAGCTCGTCCTCGGTCCAATTACAGCTCGTAACCAGCAGAACGCCGCCTTTCCGAACCAGAGGCAGCACCCGGCCGGGGTACGCCTCGCACAGTCTCCTGCCGCGCACCTCGCCCTCCGCAAGCGAAACGGCGTCAAAGGTGCCCTTGTCCAAAACGACGTCCCACGCCGCGCGGGCGCCCAGGACAGCATCGTACGGCCCGTCCATGATGTCCCATTCCCGGAAGGACAGGCCGCTCCCCTGCGCGACCTGCCGCGCGAGCTGCACGCTCCGCGGGCTGTAGTCCACGCCCAGCGCCGGGCCGTCCCATCCTGCTCGCCGGAGGGAGAGCAGCAGCGAGCCGTTGCCGCAGCCCAGGTCGAGGAGGGAGGCGTGCCGCGAGAGGGGCGCGTCGGGCTCCGCCGCGAGGTCGTTTAGGAGCTGCGCCATCTTGCATTCGGCGCCTGCGTCGGCGAACCAGACTGTTCCGATGTCCGTGGGGTCGGAGGCGTGGTTTGTGAGTTCGCGCGTGTAGAGCGTGTTCCAGCTTTGTTTTTTTGGTTTTTTTTTAATCAGTTGGTTTGTCGTGGTGGGCGGGGCGGGGACGTGCTTACTATTCTTTGGTGCCTAGCTCGGATGGAGCGAGGTGGTTTGGATGGCATGGGGAGCTCATTTTATATATGCGTGTGTGTCAATTTGGTGAGTTGTGGTGAGGAACCTTGTGCTTTGATGTCTGCTTTGTACGGACGTGATGGGCGGTGGGGAGGCGGGGCATGAGGGGCATGAGGGGCAGCTACCTGTGCGGAGTAGTAAGAGGCAGAAACGTGATGCGATCGTTTTGCCATGGCGATCATGGCTGAGACGCCGTTCATCAAGCGGATAAGATCATTAAGCGGTCAAAGTACCGCAGAGCATCATCAAGTCATGGTAGAAACATCTTGTCCACGTCAGCCAAGTTCTGCATTCAAGCGGCTCGAGCAGGCCGCAAAGAATAGGGAGCAAACTAGCGTATATAGCCACTCCTCTCCTTGACCCGTGTACAGAATCCCCCTTTCACAGGTATGTAACCGGATCCCCAGATGAGAGGCACGTATAAACGCCATCCATGCGACTGGGTTGATTTCTCCCCGCAGCCAAGACGTGGATGCATCGCGACGCGGCGTCAATGTCTTCATTGCGTGCAGTTTGCTTTCGGAAATCTATCCCTCCGTGTTTTTCCTATCGTTAGAGCGTGGGATGGCCCTTTATATCCTCTCCAAAAAAATAAGCAGGAGAAATTACATGACCATGCAAATATCATTCCTCATGAGAACTTTGATACCGAACACCATACCCCTGAAAATTGTTGTCGTCTAAAGACGTGATAAATGGAAATGGCTATCCAGCAACAACAGGGCCCAACCCAAAGCTTTATATAAAAGTGACCCAGAGTTGGAAAAAAAAAAAAAAAAACTTAGCATTGATCTGTCGTAGAACCTAAAAGGCTACCAGAATTGATTTCTTGGTAAACCCATTTTAGTAGAAACTTTCGACCATTGTATCCTTCATGCTTGTGTTGATGTTGCTAGGGCCCATGCCTTCGCCAAGTCGGAACACGCTCTCGATCACACTGAGTTCTGTGGCCGTAGTATCGAGGCCGGTGACGGCCAGCCAGTCGTTTACCACCATGCCAGCACCGACGACATTGCTGCCGCGGTTGACACTGCCGGCTACAAGAGGCACCTGCAGCAGACTAGACAGTTCGTCCTGGTCCTGTATGCTCGTTTTGGGGTGAACCAAGCCGCCCTGGTTGGACAGGCTCATGTAGCTGCCGACAAGGACATTGTCTGCAACGGTTTGTCGGAAGACCTCGACACCAAGGACATCGGCGATGATCTCTTCAGTCTCGCGCTCCAGATCGGGATGTACCAAGGCAATGTGGTCGTTTGTGGCAATGACATTTCCAAGGGCAGAAAGGCGCTCCTCGATGCGCTGGATGCGAACGGAATCCGGGAGAGAATTGCGCAGATGTTGCAGTTCTTGGTCTGTCGTGGTGGTGGGCACAAGGAGACCCTTTCGGTTGCCAGCCGTTAACCGGCCGATGATGCGAGTTCCGGCAATTGTCGTGTGGACTGTGGGCACGACGTCTTGAAGCTCTGCCTCGAAGACGCTGTAGAAGTTTTCGCTGGCACCGAGGGCTACCAAGGCATATGAATTAGTGAGGGTCGCAAAGACTCCAACCCTGAAAGGAGAACAACAAGTCAGCATACGAATTTTCTATGGTCAAGAAAGAATGAAGCGCTATCACGGCCGGTAGCACAGTGAGCGATCAGCAAGTCATCTCGCTGTCCCTGGTCTTCTGGTCTCGTCTTTTGCCATCTCTGTCTGCTCTGCATATTTTGGGATAGCGGGAGCGGGGTAGTCGGCATGGCTGCGTGTGCAGATGCAAGCGACGCGGGGCTCTCGTCGGAGGGAGGACCTACTCGTTGGAGTTTTCAAACTGGGCTCGTACAGCCATTGTACAGGATGTGATTGTGGATCTGTTCGCAAATGGATCGATCTGTCTGTGGTTGCTGTAAGTGGTGCAGAGACGGTGTCTGCCAGGAGAGGTGTGAGAGGTGTCTGAGATGGGGGGCGAAGGAGAAAAAAAAAAAAGGCTTCGAATTGATTGATGGTTTGCAAATTGGATCTGAGAAGGTGCGAAGGTGCGCGAGTGGGTTTTATGTACAGAGTACGAAAGCGGGTACCTGGGCAATCAATCAATCAATCAATCAATCAATCAATACCTTGATGTTGAGATTGCAGTCTACGGCATGTCCTTTCACCTCTACTGTAGCCCTCTGCTGTCATGTTCATTGTTTCTCCGAGGTGTACCGTGTCATCTGGGGATTGATTGTGCTGCTCAACTATGCTGCTCAATTTTTAGATCGACCGATGTGTGTGACTCACTCATCCCCATCTACACTAGACAGACAGACAGACTGTGACTCGTCTCGAGCCTCACAAATTTCCTCCCCACTTCTGACAACAGCAAACCAACGGCACAACTTTCTGTTCCATGCTGCTGTATTGGTTGGGGACCCAATATGGCCTGGTACTCATCATTACTCATACTTCATCTCGTATCCAGCCCGCCTTGTCAGGGTACCTGGCAACTTGGATCCTTTGGTTCAGCATCCTATCTTGGATACCTGCCTAGGTACTTAGTAGGACACACGAAGTCTAGCTCAATCTTTGTTCCGCCAACATTCCATTGACATTGAAGCTTCATTCGCTGATGAGAATATGATGCTGAACGTCTCAATCGTCCATCAGCAGCCATTTTTTTTAACAGCTGATAAAGCAAGTCTTTTGAGGCATGCGCGATTCTCCGAGTGGTTTACCGAAATGGTGCCGCTGTAGCACCAGTATACATCGTTCTCCCTAAACTTCCTCTACTCGACACCAGATGGGGAAAATTCAAATTCCAAAAAATATCAAGAGGAAAGACGGGCGGCAAAGCACAAATTTTTTTTTGTCCAGGACCTACCTCTATGGTAGCGGAGTGGAAACAGCATGCATCTCACAATGTCCACACAGGCGCTTTTGCAAGAACCTGTCGTCCTCTTACTTCCAGAGCAACGAAGGCAGCAAATCGCACCTTGATCGCGTCCTTGGACGAGCCTGCCATCGTCTCTCGGTCAGCATGCGATCAATACCATCAATGATATAGAATTCGTCATGTCCGGTTTATCAAGCAACGAAAAGCATTGCCATGACAAGTAGAAAAAGGACTGGGTGCTCTCTTTCTTATAGTGACTTACCAAGCTTGTCCTTCTCGTCTGAGTCGTTGTCTGAGTCTGAGTCTGCTTCAACACCATTGTGTGCCCCAAGTGATGGTAGGCCGGTCTTATCAGCCTCCATAATGTTCGGTTGCACTGTATCACCTGGCAAGGGATACGTGATGGCTACATCTCGACTTTCTAGAGGCAAGTTTGCAGCTATCGCAACCGCCAACTCAGCAATCATAGATGCACTGCCCTCAACGCCAGGTGGAGGTGGTGTGCTGAGGAATTGGTACAGAAAAGCAGTCAAGTTGGTCGTGATCTTGTTCGTCAACATTTCTCGATTTTCCCCTGCCTGATAAGAGGCGATTTTCTGCTGCAGTCCGTCCAGTGTCGCCATTCTCCAGTTGACAATCTTGGTGGTCAAAGCATCGAATTCCTCTTGGCTGTGCATCGTGTGCGAGTTGCCGCGAATGCTCAACTCAATCTCTTTCAGCTGCATGCTTAGCATTGCGTCTAACGCAGGGTGAAAGCATTTATTGAACAATTCGTCCACAAGCCACTTGGAAACAATCGCACGGCCGACAGCTGTCATTTCTTGCTTTCCAGTCTTGAGAGCATCTGCGCTTACGAAACTGTCCACCCACTGAGGGAGGCTACGCCAGTCCTTACGGATGTTGAAGGAGAGGTTGTTGACGGCACCGTTTAGGCGGTTGAATCTCGTCACGTATTCGCTGTCGTCCCATGCCGTACGTGATTGAGACATGCGCTGGTGGGCAACGGCATTCTGCAGGTGCTCTACTTGACCATTCAATTGATCGATTTGTGACTTACCGTCAAAATACAATTTCTTGACATACTTATACTTGCCGACTTCTCGGTGTCAGCAACTTTTTTTTTCTTTTCCCCCGGTACAGTGTCTTGGGGTACATAAAGCAGGAGCATAGTGAAGAACAAGAGTGAGGTGAAATGGTAAGTTGAACATACGGAGATCCTTAAATTGCTTCTCAAGTTCGGAGTCTCGATCTGACGGTCGGGGGCTATTTCGCCCTGGGTCTATACCTAGAGAAACATCAACACACTGTGAAGCCCTTCCCCCACCAAGACCTGAAATAGGCAACGCACCTTGGCTAGGAGGTGGTGCAGGGCTGATAGCGCTGATGGACATACTCCCTTGACGATGGTACCCGGGCGGTGGTCCAGGAGGTACATCGACTTGTCCACGCAGTAGCTTTTCAGCATCCTGGGTGCGACGGCTAATTTGAGATCCGCCTCCGGGAGCCGGCGGAGCCATTTCAGCTTGTTCTTGACTTTGTTGACTTGCCCCTTGGCCAGTCGGGGGATTGGGGGAGATATCCTGGGATGACGTAGAACCGTGATTGGAGCCTGGGGCTTGCTGGAATTGATGCTGTAGGTAGGCAGATCGGGGATCCGAATCAGTCACGGGCGAATCGTGAGAAAGCTGCGATATAGTTTCTGCGTTCTGCAGTTGCTGGCTGGTTGCGATGCGAGGTTCCCCACCTGGCTGATGTAGGCCTTGGGGGGAACTGGCAGGGTAATGAAAGTGTTGCTGAGATTGTTGACGAGCTTGCTGATCGTAGCCGGTGGCCTGCTGCTGTTTCTGTAGCTGTTGTGATTCGACTTGAGCCTGCCGCTCCTGGTTACGGATGGTATCTTGACGTTGCAGCGGCTGTGGCTGAGTTTGTTGCAAAGGCGGCGGCGGCGCTTGCAGGTTCTGGGGTTGCTGTTGTGAGGATGGATGATCTGGGAGTTGGTAGACTTCGTCGTACGAGGATGTTTCGAGATTCTCGCCTGGAATTTGGCGAACACCGTTGCTATTCGAATTTATGCGTGAATCCTGTAGTGGGGAGTCTATGTTAGATCCATGCATGTAACAAGAGTGCTCGTCGATCTCGCCCACTTGGTGAAGCGGCGAGGGCTGCTGGCTGTATATGCCCTGGAAGTCCCAGTCCTGGTTGGAAGGAAGCTGTGTCGCCTGCGACGAGCTCGTTCTCACGTTAGGAGGGTTGCTCACCCTCTTGGACGGCCTACGAGCAAGTCCAGCCGTATTATCGTACGGTCCAGTCGGGTTGCGGCCAGTTGATTGCGGAGAAGACTGTTGCTGCTGTAGTGGCTGCTGGTGTTGCTGGCTGTCATGCGAGTCTCGGCTGGAGCCAAATATGCCCTTGATCAATTTTCGAGTCGACCGCTTCGGAGGAGCAGGCGCAGGTGCCGACTGTTGTTGAAGCGGCTGTGGTTGCTGGTGGTAGGCCGCTGTACTTGGGAGGTCATCGATGGACCCCGACGCAATGACATAGATCTGCTGTTGCTGTTGCTGTTCCTGATGAGGTGTCAAGGGAACTCCGTAACGCTGGCTCTGCGGGCGACTAGCAGCAGGATCGAAGTCTGTGGGAGTCTGTGGCTGTTGTCCATCAAACGAAGGCGAGCGACGGGGACCTGACGTCTTCGATGAGGGAGGCAGGTTGACACCACCACCCAGCTGGTTGTGTTGTTGGTGTTGTTGTTGTTGTTGTTGTTGTTGTTGTTGTTGTTGTTGTTGTTGCTGCTGCTGTTGATGAAGCCGTTGCTGCTGCAATTGATGCTGCCCTTGCGAAGGCGGCCGAGCGTCCACAAATGTTTCCAGGTGGTCGCTACAGCTGACAGCTGCAGTGGACGACACGCCCGATTGTGGCAGAGCTTCGGCGGACGAGCTGGCGGGGGCTACGCTATCAAGCCTAGGGCCAGCGCCTACACTCGCACCACCGCCAGACGTCGTGCCAGACGTCGACAGCTGCTCGGGTGATGCATGCTGCGGTCGGTTTTGTCGGGTTTGTTTGCTCAGTCGTCCGAAGCTTGGCATCCTCGTCGATGTTGGCGGAGTTCTCCTGCGCTCGCTTCGCCAGGACGGACGGTCAGGATGGCGCAGGACGGGACGGGGAGGGGGAGGGGGAGAAGGGGGGCTCGAGCAGGCCAAGATGGACAATTCCGATGCTATTACTTGATCGCGAGTCTGCAAAAGGAGAGTTGATTTTGCGCCTCGTTCTAACGTTGGCTCCTCTATTTGGCCCTCTTCACCAGGCCAACCCCTCACCTCAGCTGACGAACTAGCACCTTGGGCTCTGCGGTGCCGAGTCGGATAATAAGCGGATTGTTTGGTTGAGCACTACGTAGTCACGCCAACGTGGCCCGCTCCGCCGCTCATTCGACGACGGCTCGAGGCTGTGCAAGCACCAACTATCTCGACGTGCTTTGGATGGGGACAGGAGATGGTAGGAGGCAGATGGGATGGGAGATTGGGAGAACGGAGAGAGGAGAACGGAGAGAGGAGATGTGAGGAGGAGAGTCCCTGGTGCTAGCTGTCAGACTTCACGTAACTGACGACTTTTTGCGCTGTGCTGTGCCGGTTTCTGTTCAGGAACTGCGGCGAGGGCTTTTTGTTGAAGCCCCAGTAGGTATCTAAGATGACCAGGCACGACAGGTCTCAGGACTAAAAAAAGAAGCCCGCAGGGAAACTGTCAAATGAAGCAGCAGGGGGGGGTTGGTGGGCAGGGTGAGCAAAATGATTAAACGACCTCATCGGCCCAGAGCTACCCGGTTATTAATAAATGCAACCTCTCCAGCTCATACCTGGGGCAGTGTGCACGAATGTCGGTTCGGCTCCAAACCACCTGCAGCTACATACTACTGCACATGGTCTGATTGATTTGTGCAGCTCAACAGCTTCGCCGAGAGATAGCAGAAAGACGATGATGGCCGGGTGGTGCTTGAGAACCTGGCGGACTTTTTTTATTCGTTGTCCCGTGTACCTGAGTACGTACCTGCCTACCTAGGTAGGTACCTAACCTAGGAGGTAGGCACCTTAGGTAGGTAGGTAGGTAAGTAGTAGTACCTAGGAGGCATGTACAGACAGCACTGACTCCACTTCAACTTGTGATGCGTTCAATGTTATGTCATGTTCTGAAAATCTTCAGCGCCAAGAGGCCGACACGCCGATGCGGGGTCTCTTATTGCTTGGGTGGTGCGGGAGACATCACATCATCTGTTGTCACGGTTGATGTGTGACGTGGCTGGAGCGCTGGGACAGATGTCTCGTACCATCACAGTAAGCAATACTCCGTACTGTACAGGGTACATACATGCAGGGCAGGTTGGTGGAGCACAAACTGAGCCAATTCGGAACAACTTGCTTATTCTTATTATGTGCCTTAGGTTAGGTAGGCATTTGCATTGTCTGTGCCAAAATTACATCCAACCATCCATGTCTCTGATGTCTGTCGCCTTCACCATGCTGCCACTTCTGCTTTGCCAAGTACCGTCTCACTCTGTCTGGGCCGTCGACCATCGGCCATCGGCCATCAACGCACACCAGCCAACAAACCTAAAGACTGTCAATGCCTAAAATAGACTCATGGGTGCCAGAATTCTCACTTTCTCGGCGCCATTGACGTCGAGTAGCAAACTTGGACGTTGTATCCACCGTTTGCACCGTTCCCAATCCAGGCTGGTTTGCCGTTACTCTGCCGCGCTTCGAGTGTAACAGTGGCATGCTGGTATGAAATGGCAGCGCACCTCTAATCTGGTGTAACGCAGGATTTCCGGTAGCTTATGTTACTCCGTACACGGGCATGATTTTGCTTGCAGTCGCGGAGGACGTCGTGTGGAGAAATCCCATGGACGGACCATGCCGGAGCTCGACTATCCCACGCTGCCAGGCATCTTAAGCCTATCAATGAAGAATAATTCAAAGAAGAAAAGAAAGGAATCATCAACACGTCAGATTTGGGGCACACACTGTACAACATCCTGGTTGGTTCGAAGCACAGAACTTGACTAGATTGACCGCAGTTCCTTTGTCGGCCCTTGGCATGGCCCCAGGCAGCTCTTCAGATCAACAACGAATCTCAACATGACAAGAAAGCCATAAAATGGGAAGATAAAGTCACAAGCACGACCACAGGGTCGCTTGATTATTCAGTATCTCATACAATTAATGCCTCATGAAAATCAGTACTTGACAGTCAGCACCTTGACGGTGAGCTAGCTACCCTACCTACCCTGGAGGCGGGAACCTACGAGGGATTCTGAAATTCGCATCCCGCCTTGCACGAATATTTCAAGTGTCTATGTATTCTGTTAGCATGAGCATGATCACCTCCCAGGATTATGGTGAGGGAATCGGTCGCAGGCGAAATGTTCCGGTCCCGTTCCCGACCCGCCAAGGCCAAGGCCCTCTCACTATTGCATTGTTGAGCGAAAACGCCATGGCAGCCCATCACGAGCTGCAGAGGCCACGAAATAAACTGCCAGTAGCAGTGGCAGAAACATACGGCTGCTGAGACATCATCTCCACCAGGGGGAAACAGCAATACTCTAGAGGCCGGTTACCAATTCATGTTGCAATACCGATACCGGCCGCCCAGATTCGGGAGCTCTAATTAACCTAACCCCCTTCGCCCCCTCCCTGGAATGCGCCATCATGGGGAGAACGGCGGATGCTGAGAGGAGGGGGCGACGCTAAGCGTGCAGAGCAGAGCTAGAGATAAGTGCGTACACGTATCTATCTATTGATGACGATGGCCGTATCTCTCTCTGCTTGTCGTAGATAAGAGGTCGGCGATGTTCGAAACGACCCTCCCATGCATGCTGAAACCATATGAGAAGCGGTGACGTTTTTTTTTTTTTATATTATATATATATATTTCACATCTTCAGCTTTTACAGATTGAACAGGCTTGTGTGTGTCCTGCCCATGCCGTCTCTTGCCTGATTGCCATTGTCATCACTCCAGCATGATGCTCTTCTCACCAGTATATCTCGCCCTCGTCGCGTTCCTCTTTGCAGGAGTGCACATGATGAGATCGCTTCGCTCGCCTTTGCGCAGGATACCTGGTCCGTCCGTCAGCCTGTTCACATCACTGTGCTTAAAATGGAACGAGATGAATGCGGCGAGAACACTCTATATACATGCTCTGCATGAACGATACGGACCTGTGGTTCGGATCGCCCCCAACGAAGTCTCCTTCACTTCGTGGGCGGCACTGAAGGAGATATACTGCTCAGGCGGGGGCGGGTACGACAAGTCGGATTTCTATAACCTTTTTAGAGTATATGGAAGGAGGTATGTGAAGATCGAACTTGAAAGTTTCAAACTCTGCAGTGGTTGTTGATGGCTATATAGGACCATGTTCACCATGTTGAACAAAGCAGATGTGAGAGACATGTCCACAGGGGAAGAAAAGGGACGTGTATTAACTATTTATTTGCACGCAGCATGCAAAGCGAAAGCGCCTACTCGCAGATCGGTATGCAAACACGAATGTCATGCGAGGCGTTTCCCTCGAGGGCATTCAGCAACGGTCAAGGGCATTCTTGCACCGATGCACAGCGGGAGGCAGCTCAGCTACAGATGTATTTGTGAGTCAATTGACGTGACCTCTCGTAACCTCTCGTACCGAGGCTCTGATTGAAAACCTGCTCATGTGATTCTCCAGATACGTAAGTCTAGTACGGAGTAGGGATGCTTGCAAGTATAGAGTAATGCTCACGCAGCCAAACCTAAAACAGCTCTACATGCATATGCATGCGACTGTGTCACTCACCATCTGTTCCATCCGGGCGGTTCGAACTGTCTTGGTAGCAAGGCAGACGAGGAGATGATGCATCAAGTTGCTGCCGACGACAGCTTGCAGAGTAAGAACCTTTTGACTTTGATACAACAACCACTGGGTGATGACTGATGTGCCAACCTGTACCCCGTACTCCAGACCGACTCATCTCACACTACAGTCCAAAGCTGCACAATCTCTTTGCAGGGATACTCTCCTTTTTCGTCAAGCCACGATCTGTACCTCTGGCTGATACCTATGTCCTGGAAACCAGCAAAGGGACTGATGCCGCGAGCTTCACGCTATTGAGCCGGCTGGAAGAGAAGGCCGAGGTGCTCGACGACATCGAAATGGCCGCGGAGTGCCTGGACCATATGGTTGCTGGAATTGACACTACGGGGGACACACTCTGCTTCCTGATGTGGGAATTATCACAACCCCGATCGGTACACCTGCAGCGTAGATTGACGGGGGAACTGCAAAAGAATCCCGAGCGCCCCATTGACCAGCTGCCCTTCCTTGACGCTGTCTTACGTGAAGGCCTTCGATATTACCCTGCCATACCGATGTCGCTGCCACGTTTGGTGCCGCAAGGCGGTCGAACAATTGACGGCTACCATGTACCAGAGAATACCATTGTCAGCTGCCAGGCGCATTCCGTGCACCGCATCAACACAAGTGTGTTTCCCGATCCAGACAAATTCGACCCGGGCAGATGGACTGAAAGCGAAGGAGATGCGGACAGGAGGCGATTGCTATTCTCGTTTTCAAACGGGGGAAGAGGATGCATTGGCAAACAGTGAGTTCAAAGAACAGGACCCCCCTTGAAAGCTCGCACAGGGTTGAGAGCACCTCGTTGTTGCTGCTTGAGCTCAACAAATCAGCCCATCGCCACCCGTGTGCTCACGATATGATACGAAAAGTTGCAGTTCTGACGTGTGCCTATAGTCTCGCCATTGCAGAGATGAAGATATTGCTTCGCGATGTGTATTCCCGCTATTACACGACGCCTGATGCCTCTATGACGGCTGAATCCATGGCCATGTCAGACCAGCTCATTTCAACGCGGCCGCAGGGCCAGAGGTGTCTTTTGCAATTTCACCCTTTGCCGGAAGTGTAGCTGCTGCTGCAAGGGTGTATGTATGTACCTGGAGCAGTGAGTTCTTGCGCTTGCCGTTCGGGAAGTTTCTTGGATAGAATGAGCGTCATGACGCTGCTGCTGAGAGTAGGACAGGGTCATCGCGTGCATTGCATTGCAATGCATTAGATTGAGGAGCCAAGGCGCCTTTGTTCCAACTAGGGATTAATTTTTTTTTAATTTCGAATTTTGTTTTGGGCAGCTTGGTTAGATCGTTGTTGGGGACTGTACGGAGTATCAGTAGAGAGGCAGACTTTCTGTGGAATGTCGAATGCGGTGTGCTGCGTACAGAGTACACATCGCTGAATCGCTGCATCACTGACCCTGGCCGCATCGGCATCTGCAATGTCGTGACCAGGCACTCGTGCATATGCGGTAGTGCGCATTCAGATGGTGATGGCGGGTGGTGCTGTTGATCGCTACGACGGCGGACGGCAGACGGGTGGCCTTTGGTGTGTCACCCTCGGACCTTCCTCCAACGACTGTTGCCATGTACCTAAGGTACCTAGGTACCTCCTAAATAATATAATAACATAATATCATTGATGTCAATTAGATGTTCAATTAGGTACCTAGTCCCTCAGTGTGGCCTGACAACGGCCTGACACGCCTGATACCGACCCACTTTCCTCTGCTTACTGACCACTGCTGCCGACCCGCGACCCGTACCGTACGTAGCGCTTGCGTTATTCGAAATCTCTGCCAGAAAATCCAGTCCACATTTCCTCTTCGTTGCCTTCCTCAGGAGTCCCTGCTTTGCCAATTTCCTCTTCTTCTCCCCCACACACCCAACAAAATCCAACTTTGTTCGGAGAAAGAACCGTACAATCGCCGCATCGCTCGCTGCAAAATCTCGTTTGTGCTAGGATCCCCGAAGTCTTCGAAAACCACCTTCGCCTGTTGACTGTGTATTTCGGTCGCAGTGTCATATCAGTCAATAACGCTCTTCCCTGCTTCTCCGCCAAGCCTCAC
>KQ061751.1:133856-146085 GCA_001008035.1 Atkinsonella texensis
AAAAAAATTCCCCCTCCCTTTTCCCCCCCCCCCCCCCCCCCCCTGCAACACCGCTACAATGGCCACCATCAACGTTCGCCGCGACGTCAGCGACGCCTTCTATCGCTACAAGATGGAGCGTCTGCAGACCAAGATTGAAGGAAAAGGCAATGGTATCAAGACCGTTGTCGTCAACGTCTCCAGCGTTGCTGCCTCTCTTGCTCGACCCGCCTCTTTTATCATCAAGTACTTTGGCTTCGAACTCGGTGCCATGACCAACCATGACCCCAAGGATGATCGTTGGATCATCAATGGTGCTCACGAGGCTGCTAAGCTCCAGGATCATCTTGATGGTTTCATCAACAAGTTCGTTCTTTGCAAGAACTGCAAGAACCCCGAAACTGACGTCAAAATCGAGAATGATCGTATCCTTCTTGATTGCAAGGCTTGTGGTCAGCGTACCGCTGTCGACCTTCGTCTTAAGCTGAGTGGCTACATCCTCAAGAACCAGCCCAGCAAGAAGAACAAGAAAGACAAGGCTGAACGCAGGGCCGCCAAGAAGGCTAAGCAGAACGGAACTGCTACCGAGAACGGTACCGGAAGCGGCGCTGAAGATGGCTCCGAGAATGGTTCAAACGAGAACGACGAGGAGAATGGCGATACTGGCAGTGACCGCGAATTCAACAAGATGCAGGCTGACGTTATCGAGGACGTTGCAGTCGAGGTCAAGGACGACGAATGGGCTGTGGATATGAGCGAGGAGGCTGTTAAGGCTCGCCAGGCTCAGCTTCCTGGTGACTTCAAGCAGAAGCTCAGCCTTGGCGATGACGACGATGAAGGGGAAGGTGGTAATACCATCTACGACGAGTTCGGAGACTGGATTCAGCATGAGGCTCAGGAAAAGGGTAGCATTGACAAGGTTGACTCCATTGAAATTTACCTCAAGGCCAAGGACTTGGGTATCGAGACAAAGCATCGCAGCGTCTTGGTCCTGGTGCAGACCGTCTTTGACAAGAATATCTGCACTCAGATTCCCAAGCGTGCTGGCATGTTGAAGCAGGTAAGTTTTCTTTTCCACCGTCTGTTCCTTAATCTCATACTTCAATGGTACATACTGACATAATATCTTTGCAGATCATCAGCTCTGACCGTCATGAGAAGGCTCTCTTGGGTGGCACGGAGCGCCTCGTTGGATCACTGTCTGAACAGAACCCCGAATTTCTGCCTCAGATCGTCAAGATCCTCCAGCTATACTACCACCACGATCTGATTAGCGAGGAGGTTGTCACCAAGTGGGGCACCCACGCCAGCAAGAAGTACACAGACAAGAACACCTCCCGAAAGATTCGCCAGGCAGCCAAACCCTTCCTTGACTGGCTCGAGCAGGCCGAGTCCGAGGAGTCTGAGGAGGAAGACGAGTAGTCGGCTCGTGATGCCTGAATTTGCACTGGGCTGCTACTGCCTTTTTTTGTCTATGCTTCGCTGTTGACCAATGCTTACGAGAATATCTAAAAAGAAAAAAGAAAATACCGAGAGGAATGTCTTAATAAGACTTAAGAAATGGTCGTGTATTCAGATGTGCTAGTCTACTGGCAGTTTGTATTGTTTTGACTTTAAAAAGAATAAACGGATCCTCAAGAATGTTTATCGACCTAATTGAGTCGTGTGATGCAATGTAGTGTTCTTCTCCCACGCAGCAGTGACAATAAAAAATAGTGATGGCTTCTCTAGATTACTTATCCTGTGTTAAAGGCGATAGCCCGCATGAATCCATGAATGCATTTGTCTAAGAACCCACATGCTGTCCATTCCTGCCCGTCTTCACAAAGTCCTGTATACATGCCCCGTAACATCGCCGTGCTTATCCACCTATATATAGTACAATCATTGGATGCTCTGTCCCGCCCGGGCAACGGCATCTTTCATCTTCTCATCCCCGTCTGCACCCCCTGCCAGCGCAGCCGCTCCTCGTATAGTCGAGCTCATGTCCTGATCACGGCTACCAAGCTGGTATGCATTCTCACCAGCTTCCCTGTCGGTGCCAACGGGCGTCCTGTCGAATATATAAGCACCCAGTGACCTGGAGACAGCCTCAAGACTCCCCTCGTTGACCAACGCGTGGTCGAAGACCTGTGACGTCCTGGACTCATCCAGATCGCTTGGCAACTGATCTAGTATGTCTTGCACGCCAGCCTCGTCGACACCGTGGGAGGAAAGGCGGGATCGATAGGTTTCTGGGGGAGGGGGCCTGACGAGGATATACCGTGCTGGGAAGTCCATGTCCCTGGCGAATTGGGCGGCCTGGGGTACAGTAGTTAGCATCTGTGAAGGAGAAGTGGGATGGTCGGTTCTCGATGAGAGCTTTGTGTTTGTACGCACCTGGAGGTCCAGTTCGATGATGGGCACCTTGCCTGATTCTGTGATGGCGCTAATGGCCTTGCTGCTCGTGCCGTACTCCGTGCCATCCCGCTCGCCGTACTCGATCAGACGGTCCCCATCGCGCAGCTGGTTGAATTCCAGAGCACTGACGAAGTGGAAGCTCTTGCCTTTGACTTCGCCGGCCTTTGGCTCACGGGCGGTGTGCCGTACGACTGGGGCGAAGACTCCTCTGTGCTGCTCGCGCAAACTGCTCACCAGGGCGGACTTGCCGACACCTTTCGGGCCAGAGATAATGATGGGCATGCGATTAGGTGGCATGTCATGCTCCGCTGCGGCTACTTCCTCCTCGTTGTTAATGGCCATGTCGGCGTCATCTACCTCGCGGAACACAATGTCCACTTTCTTGGGGTCGTCGATCTTGTCGAAGACTGCTAATTTTGACCGGGCTGCTATCCGCAATGCTCTCCAGCTTTTGCTGGCCTTGCCTGCTACTGCTGCTGCTTTAGTCTGCTCATTCGTTGGCATTTCGATCTCGAAATCGTCGTCGGCAATCTTTCTCTGGAAGCTTTCTAGTCCTGGGAGCTGGTATCGCTCGGGGGACTTCAACTGAGTGAGGACGGCTTCGTCGTCCCCGTCTTTGAGGAAGTCTAGGGACACGGAACCCATTGGCGTTGGCCGCAGTCGCTTGCTGGTTGCTGAGCGCTGTGCTACGGCTCGGGCTTCGACGAAAACTGCTGCGGATACGGGGTCTCTCTCTATGGGAGGGCAACTCGCCATCTTCCAGAACACCCAGTTCTTGTCTCTGGCCAGGACTGTCTCGACCATTCGGTAAAAGTATGGTCCATCGACGCCCCTCTTAAGGTAGTCTGAAATGGTGGTTTTCATTTCATTTGCCCATTTGGCCTGTGTGGTACGATTCGCCCATTAGCCAGTTTCCCGCCCTCACACGGCTTGGTGAGAGACTACTTACGTTTTCCTCGCTGAGCTGATCAGTGTAGATGACTGACTTATTGGAAGAGTTTAGATTGGCGAGCTTTTCCTTGGCTTCAGGAGATAGCGAGAGCAGAAAGTCTGTGACTATGAGTGCTTGAACGAGCACGTGCCGTCTGAAGGAGAGATCGCTTATCTGTGATGGTCGATCAGTTGGGGCTCAGAGCTGGCTAGTGAACAGCCATGCAACATTAAGCATACCTCAAGTTCAAACAAATCTTTACTGGTTAGGTACTTTGGGTTAAATGCTTCGGGAGCGTCTTCTGGCTCTCCGTCTTCGCGTTTCCGCTTCATATTCCGTCTTGAGCTTTCAAATAATCTTGACGAAGCCTCACCGTGGTGTATCGCATGAAACGCCTCCATGGTGGCATCCAGGTTAGTTTTGAATTTCGCAAAATGTGCAGCGTCGAACAATTTCAATGGTTGGCTAAAGCTCTCCTGTAAGGACCAAAACACAGGATAGAGCGAATCGGGATTGTAAGGTTTCTGGAAGTCCTTGGGATCGGAACTAATAGCCCGTCCAGCCTCATTTGAATCTGCTGCCGACTTTGGGGTATCTGCTGGCTCATCCACATCCATCTTAGATGCCGCCTGCACCTCGTCCTCCTTAGTTGATGCCTCAAAACTTGTCACATTCTCGACATGGTATTCGCCCCGAAGGTTCACCGAACTCCTGTCGCCAAGTGGGAAACTTTGAAATAAGAAGATGAACACACGACCGCAAAATGCTGTGTCCTCTGCCCTCGATAGGCGGCGCAATAGTTCGTTACAGCTTCGTAGAATGACGAGCTGTTTCTGCTTGAAATGTTTGGCGGTTATGCGCTCACGGCGGGACTCGAGGTAGTCAAAGACCTTTCGGCACCCTGATATTGTCTGGCTGTCTAGGAGCTCTTCCACGAGCCAGAACAGCAGAGCTGGATCGCATTGGCCATCATCGGACAAGATGGAGAGCAAGTCGAGCAGGTTCCACATTCGAACAAAGGAAGGCGATTCTATTGGAGTCGTGGCCTGTAAGGCGTGGTCTTAGGGGAGCGTTCGTGCTGCAGTTGAGTCTTTCATATACTTACGATTAAGTGATCAAACAAATCTCGAGCCGCCGTTTCGATAATGGCGAATTGGTGCGTTTTTGCCAAGTCTCTGATTTCGAAACGCTGATTGTCGTCTTTGCCGGAGGCGGAAGCGCCGTGCCCGGAAAGGCAATTCGATATGCGACCAGAGATGTTGTTAAAATTGGACTTTTTCAAGCTTGGCTCGATGGTTGGCGCTGGCTTGACCTCGGCCGCCTCATCAAGCAGCTCATTGAGGAGCGAGCTGAAGCTGGCCACGAGGGGTACACCTGCGCTCTCAACAGTGGCTGCTGACATCTTTGCTCTGCTCTGCGTTCGCCAAAAACGAAATTGTCGCGTTTACGAGGAGACGAGATGAAGCACAGGCCTCGCGGTGCTTCGTCGGTGCCGCTCCTAAGAAGCGAAGAGCTACAAGCCCCAGTCAGGCATGTGCGCCAAGAGTGAGTGAGATTTCTCCTTGGAGCAAGCAAGCGCTGAAATGGTGCTTCTGCGGCTGCACAACTCGTCGTGGTGAACTGAAGCTCTCGATATGTGTCGTCCTGACTGTCAGTTAGATAGGCTGGGATGGAGGATTGTCAACGGGATGGCCCAGGCCTAACATGTACATACTCCAAGGTATTTGTAGTAAAGCCGGATCCAGGACGCAGCCTTGCTCGCCTGAGCCAGATCTGGCGAACCTGAGCAGCTGAGAGGCCGGGAGCAGGTGGGGCAATCCAATTAAAAACCAGTGGACCTCACGCAAGGCTGAAATTTTGATCAAACAACGTCGAACGTCCACTCCGTAATGCTCCGTCACTATAGTGGTGTTTGGAAATGCTATGTATAGGACTGACTGGGCCATGCGACCAGACCAGACATTGTTTGCATCTTGACGTCTTCCAAGCTCACTTGTAGCTTCGACCCTGCGCCAATCACTCCCGCATAGAGCATTCGATTCTCGCAAAGGAGCTTCCCATAGCCCATGACGCGATTGCCACTGCACAATGCCTAACGCGAAACGCCTCAAAGGCACCGGCGCTGGTGCTGCCAAAGGTGGAAAGGCAGCGAATCCAGCACCTGTTGACGAGACAGACCTCCCGACCCCGGCCGGATTCGAAGTGGAAGAACATCAGTTCGTCCAGCTTGCGCGGAAAAATTGGCTGAAACCGGGGAAAAGAACCGCCAAGCCCAAGGTCAAGAACGACGTTCTCAAGCAAGGCATTTGGGACGTATTAGAACAGGACGGTTTCCAGTACAAGTCCCTCCTTTTACTAGAGAGCCTGCAGACATTGGAAAGGTGCGTTGCGGGACGTGAATTTCCTACGGCTGGACGCGAGTATCCTAACTAACACCTCGTTTCTTTTTCTTTTCTTTTTCTAGCTACCTCTGGCCGGCATACACAAATGAAGCTTCCAACTTTCATGTGCTCTTGATAGCATTTATTGCCAACGTCAAACGGCGCGAGAATTTGGAAACATGGAGTATGTTCTGATGGGAAATATCTTGATTGTTCCATTGCTCTGTACTGAATGTTTCTACAGGCTTGTTCGAAGACCGCCCTGACGACTTTTCATCAATGTTTCGGCGAGTTCTTTCGCTCATGCTCGACCGAACACTCTCGGCGAACATCAGAACACATCTCCTTTGCTTTCTCATATATTCTTTCCAGAGTCTCGATTGCGCTATTGTCAGGAAAGAATGTGCTCCCCTGGTATCAATAGGCATTTGGCACAACTTGAGTAGCGAAAAGCATCGGGAAACTTTACTGGACCGGACTTCTCACTTGAGGAAGGCTTGGAGAGCTTCCCAGAAGCGATACGATGCGGCTGATGATACAATTAAAGCACGGCTTCGATTTGAAAGGTCATGGCTGTACTCTCTGCTTCTTGACTTCTTGGGTATTCTGTATGACAGTAGCAAGCAAGGTTTGTGCTGATTTTTTTTTTTTTTTTTTGGCAGAGTACCCGGAAACACATGTTTTACTAACAGTTCCAAGAATATACATTGTACTGCGAGAGATTTACCGAGTTCATATCTGACCTTCAAAGTCAACTTCCCACCCGACGATATGTCAATACCTTACTACAAGACCTGAACCTTCTACCCGTCATGAAGCTGTCCCCAATGTACAGCGATGAGAACAATTCACTACTGAGAGATTTGCACGCACTGCTCTCGCACTACACACATTTCGCGATTGACGACCAAACTGGGATTCAGTTGACTGCAACCGAAGTGTATGACAGACATTGCGCACTTCTCGGAAGGCTTCAACGTGTCGCACTCAAGAACTTCAAGGAAAAACTTTTGGTCTTGGCCCTTTCCAATTACGGCGGAATAGAGAAGAGAGTGGAGTTGGAAGGCCTTCTGGAACCTTTAACCGACGACGAATTAACAAAGCTTTTCTCACTTCTGGATTTAAGATCCAGCTACCCAGAGTCCTTGTCATTGCCAGTGGATCGAAAATTGCTCGTAGAAATTCTTGTCAGCAAGTATGAGCGCAAAAAGTCTTTTCGAGAATCGGCGCGGCATATGCCACTGGTTCCAACAGAGCGATCCCTGTTTGACCACGGATTTCAAAAAGCGGACGCATATGACGGATCATATCCTTTGGCTCTTCCCAAACTCAATTTACAGTACCTATCTGCTGGAGACTTCCTATGGCGTGCAATGATACTTTATCGCTGCGAGGCTTTCTATAGCATTCGGAAGGATATAGAAACTGCTTTGAAACGTCTTCGTCCAGAGACACAGCAAGCAGGTGTGACTGGTTTCGCAGGCTTTTCAAAGATGGCCTTACCCATCACAAAGCCATCGTACGTTTCCTTCTTAGATTTGCCTGCTGAATTCTGCTCGCTAACCTTTACGTTAGTATCCTCGAAACTGTACCGCCGCTGGTCGGCGAAGAGCTTCCATCCATGGTCAAAGCTGAGATATTATTCGACGTTCGAAGACTTGGGCCAAACATTCGTCGAGAATGGGATTCTCTGCGTCCTGATGACGTGGTATTCTTGCTGGCCATTAAGCCTCCATCTGATCAGTTCGCTGTGAGTGGAGGTGAGGTACAGTCTGAATATGAGAAGCTTGGTATCATGTCAGTACGATCAGCTGAGATCGTTCAAATTACCGATGACAAGGGCCGCCATGTGAGGGACGGGGCGATGCATCTGGACAATAAGCGCCGTGTACATGTCAAGCTCGACCCGTACATGTATACTCGAGATACGGAACAGTCCTCACCTAACGAGCCGGATCCTTACGGACAGATGAACTTGTTGTTGAGGAGAGGGAAGAGGGAGAATAATTTCAAGCCTGTTTTGGAGTCCATTCGTCAACTCGTCTTGTCAGAAATGCCACTGCCCTCTTGGCTTCATGAGGTATTCCTGGGCTATGGCGATCCTGCTGGGGCAAACTACAGGACTTTGTCCAACCGAATCAGGAGGATGGATTATCGGGATACGTTTCTCGACTGGCAGCATCTGGTCGAGAGCTTGCCTGGTAAAACTGTTGAACCTGGTGATGACGTCGCAGGCAGTTTTGGTCCTCCTTACGTTCTTGAAGAGGTAGACAAGCCAGATGGGGTCGATGGCGCTCGGTCTTCCAAGAAACGCAGGCGCGATGCAGAGCCGACAATGAAGTATGAAGCAGATGCACTCAAAGTTTCAACATACAAGCCACCAAACAACGGGCCTTACCCGAAAAATGTGCCCAAGACGAATACTGTTCGGTTCACCCCTGCTCAAGTGGAGGCGATCATGTCAGGTTCTCAACCGGGATTGACAGTCATTGTCGGGCCTCCTGGCACGGGCAAAACAGACGTGGCCACACAGATTATCAACAACATCTACCACAACTTTCCGAAAGAAAAGACACTTCTTGTTGCGCACAGTAATCAGGCTCTGAATCAATTGTTCTCCAAAATCGTGGCATTGGATATCGACGAGAGACATCTCTTGCGCCTGGGTCACGGAGAGGAAGACTTGGACACTGACACCAACTTCGGCAAGCATGGCCGCGTTGAGTCATTCCTCGACAATCGACAAATCCTCCTTCAAGAAGTTGGCAAATTGGCTGTGGCCTTGGGAGCGCCTGGAGCTCATAACAACTCAGCCGAAACTGCTGGGTACTTCAATAAAGTCTACGTAGAGCCAGCCTGGCAGCGATTCCAACAAGCTGTTTCCTCGACCGAGAATGCAGCTGCTGACCTCGTCCAAGCCTTTCCCTTTCATCGCTACTTTGCCGACGCACCTCAACCACTTTTTCCTGACAATAGTAGCCGTGAGGAAACGATAGAGATTGCTGAAGGTTGCTACCGTCACATCAGCAAAATTGTTTCGGAATTGGAAGACATCGTGCCTTTCGAAATCCTTCGTCGCGATCGAGAGAAGGCCAACTACCTCCTCACAAATGAAGCAAGAATCATTGCCATGACCACGACACATGCAGCCATCCGACGGGGTGAAATAGCTTCGTTGGGCTTTCACTACGACAATGTTGTCATGGAGGAAGCAGCCCAGATTACGGAAGTTGAAACCTTTATGCCTCTTGCCATGCAAAAACCAGTCAAGAACGAGATGCCTCTCAGAAGAGTGGTCTTATGCGGTGACCATTACCAAAACTCGCCAGTCATTCAGAGCTTGGCATTCCGCCACTACGCAAATCTGGAGCAATCGCTCTTCTCTCGGTTGGTGCGGCTTGGTGTGCCTACCGTGATTCTGGACCAGCAAGGTCGTGCTCGCCCATCCATCGCCAAACTCTACTCATGGCGTTATCCCAAGTTAGACAACTTGCAGCATGTGCAGACTCAGCCTGAATTCCTCAATGCCAACTCCGGATTTAAGTTTGATTATCAGTTCATCAATGTGCCCAACTACAAGGGCCGCGGAGAATCAGAGCCCACGCCGCATTTCATCCAGAACCTGGGCGAGGCAGAGTATGCTGTGGCGATATATCAGTATATGCGTCTGCTAGGTTACCCGGCCGACAAGATCAGCATCCTGACGACGTATGCCGGACAGCGTGCCTTGGTCAAGGATGTACTTGCCCATCGGTGCGGAAAGAAGCCCTTTTTTGGGATGCCGAAGGCAGTCTCCACCGTGGACAAGTATCAAGGCGAGCAAAATGACTGTAAGTGACATACTTCCCATCCGCCGTAGTGCGATTAGATGACGACGCGCCTCGCATATTAACTGATTCGGTGTCTTGTTCTTGTTCTTCTTTTCTTTTACAGATATTATCCTGTCTCTCACCAGAACATCCCGCGTAGGTTATCTGCGTGATGTGCGGCGGATGACAGTGGCCGTTTCTCGAGCTCGTCTTGGATTGTACGTCCTGGGGCGGCGCGAGGTGTTTGAGGCTTGCCCTGAATTGCGACCTGCCTTTGCTCTCCTCCTTGAGCGACCAGACAAGCTGATGCTGGTCACGGGGGAGATGTGGCCCACTGAGAGAGCTAATGCGGAGGGGAACTCTGTGTTGGAAGCAGAAGTAGCGATGGAAAATGTGGAGCATCTAGGACAGTACGTGTTTGAAATGACCAAGACCAAGTTAGAACAGCTGCAGGAGGAAGGAAGGTCGCGTGTCGCGAACGCGTTGGATACCGTGCCTGAAAAAGCAGAGGAAGATGAAGACGAAGATGACGCGCAGGCTACATACTACGATGAGGACGAGCAGGTTGTAGAAGCAGACATCTTGGAAGTTGGTGGAGGAGGAGCTAACAATGAGTGATGATGACTTTGGCGGCGCAATGTATGCATGGCAAGGGGAATCAATGACGGCTTTGTTTTGAGTATACCAAGATATTTCCCGCAAACCACGACTTGTCAAACACTGCTATCTTTGGCCGCAGCATGGTCTATGATCCTTGCCGCCGGGCGACCTGCAGGCGTGAGAAGTTTTTGAACCAGGGGACCGACTCCGTACGTGTATAGAGATATGTGTGTGTGTGCAGATCTAGGTTTCTATCTATCGTGATAAGGTCAAAGGAGTTGCCCTAAAACGAGCGCCGGCGCTTCTCGGAACCAAGGCCGCGCCTGCTTTTATAATAGCAATTGGTAGTTATTGGCGTTTTGAGGGCTTTATTTGCGTTATAGGCAGAAAAAAAAAAAGTGTGGAGATATCTCTTCCTGTTTTAGGTTTAGTTGCTATTAGGCGTTTAAAGATCTATTAAGTCTAATAAGAGATTAGCTAGTAGGATAGCATGCGCTATTCTAGCTAGGCTAGCAATAGGACTAGATAGTAATGCAAGATTTCTTAGCGAGATTACTATTAAATTAACTGTTTAATGTAATAGATTAGATGTTAGATAATAGTCTATTATATAGAATAGTTAACATTAGTGAATATTTATTATGCTAGCGTTAGGCTAGGGCGAACAGTCTAGTTAGTAGTGGTTTAATTCTATAGCTAATTATAATCACTTAGCTAGTTTAGCAGTGTAACCTATCTATAGCTAGATGTAGACTACTATTTACCGCTAAGTTAGCCCTTTAGATCTACATATAGCTTGTAGCTTGTGGCTTATAGAGGCAATACTAGATTGCATAGAAGGAGCAATGCTTAGGCAGTAAGTAGTATTGAAATCAATGGGGGTGTATAGAGTAGTGTGCCCTATTCCTTTCCTTTAATTAAGGAGGTTTGGAGAAGTAGAGGAAGCTGCTTTAGCCTAAAAACACTTTAAAGAATATATCGAAGAACAAGAAAGATAAAAGAGCTACTATTACTATAGATTATAGTAATAGGAAGAAGAAGGAATTAATACACAAGAGGTTGTTGAATTAGTGATTCTTGCTTGCTTAGTTCTATCTAAAAGAGAGAGAAGAAGCTGCCTATTTATCAAGGAAATCTAACTAATACTCTTCTTCTCTCTTCTCTTCTAATTATCCTAATTAGGAAGATGCTACATGTAACGGACTAGCCTTACGGCAACTGCAAGTAAGCGCCTAAGAGAATAGTAACTATATTTATAAAGAGAGAAGAAGAAGTTCTATATCTACTTCACTATCTAGCCTTATATAATCTTTTTAGTTCCTTCTATTATTCCCCTTACTAGAATTCCCTTATAACCTATATTTCCCTTACCTTAGTATTACTATACTATTACCTTAGTCTTATTGTAGGTACTATATTCCTCTACCTTAGCTCTATTATAGGCCTATAGCGCGACCTCTTTAGGTTCTATTTAGGACCTAGTTTTCTCCTTTCCTTAATCTAGCTTAGGCTAAAGCCTAAGCCTATAATATACCTCTTACTCCTTTAAAGAAAGCATTATAGCATTCTAGTAGTAGTTGTTAAAAATAAGCTATATTATAGCCTATTTTTATGCTCACTAGTTGATGAATCTAGTGATACTCTTTTTGTATTAATACGATAATTTTTAGTAGAGATATCGCTGCCTTAATTCTAGTTAACTAGAATCTGCTAAGGTAAAGTTACTTAACCTATAGCTAACTTTTAATAGCGATTCTCTCTACAACTAGTAGTGGTAGAAAGATAAAAAGTAGATTATTTAAAAGCTATAAATTAGGGCTATCTAATAGTGTGCTTTATAGAAAGATTACTAGTAGAACTAGAAAGTTAGTGCATATAGGCGTCTAGTTTGTATAGTTATAAGTTGATTTTTTTGTTTTTATATACATTTTTAAGTCTTTTTTATTAAAAAGTAGCTTATAAGCCCCTATTAGTAACTATAGCTTGCTAATATAGTTAGAGGGTATATAAAGGGACTAGAAAGATTTAAGATCCTACCCTTACTGTTCGTTATAGCGCTCTTAATATATTAGATATACCACTACAGCTTAATTTAGGCTGCTGCTGCTTCTACTATACGTTAAAAGCTA
>KQ061752.1:0-18393 GCA_001008035.1 Atkinsonella texensis
GAATTAACCTGACCAGTGTCACGGTCCTCATTCATCATCCTACACCCTTCACCATGGTCTCCGCCTTGGAGACAACGCCCCTTCTCGTACGACAGGAGGTGGCCATGCCTGCCGCGCCGCCGCCCGCCACCAGGATTCAGCACTTGGCATCCTCTGTGATAGCGGCTCTCCATCTGCTCAGGGGCTTCGCGCTCGTCGCCTTCCCGGCCGTCGTGCTGGCAGGCTTTGCTCTTCCCGTATCCGGCCCTGCCTTCCTCCTCACTACTGTTCTGGGGGTCCGCGACATCGTGCTCGGCGCACTGCTGGCATTGGCCGATGCCCGTCGAAGCTACGAGCTTCAAAGGGCGCTGGGGATCGCCCTGTTCAGCGACTCCATCGACACTTTTATCCTGATATTCGTCGTGGCCTGCTCGTGGAACCGTAGGAATCCTGTGCCGGAGATTGTCTCCGTCGCCCTGCTCGCCATCCTGGAGCATCTCACTCTCTGGAGCTTTGGCGAGGACGAGGACGGTCCGAGTCCCTCATATCAGGCTGTCGTCCAGGTCGATAGGCTCGAGGACAAGAGATTGAGACTCGGCATGTGGCTGGAAGACGTGAAACGAGCTGAAGAGGTCGAGCAGCAGCGTTCAGCGTCCCCCAAGCCCGAGGGGATGTTCTAGACAATGTGGAGGATTCGAACCAATGCCACTGTTCAACCGTCTTTCACTCCTTCGAGGTCGAGGTCGCGGCATCCCAGTCCAAACGGGCGGGCTCGTAAGCCGTATTCAGGTGTCCCCGTTGTCACCGCCCGCGGCACATATTGCAACTCGAGACGATGGCCTCGTGAAACCGGCTCGTGAAGGCCAGAGGAAAGATACGCCGATGAAGCATTCAAGCAGCGTCCTTGTATTACCTGTATCAAACACCATAACGAACCATCGCACAAAAAGCATCAAGCAGTATGGAGAGGGACGAGACTGCATCTTGTCCAATTTGGTCACACAACGCCGGCAAGCCGTGCCGACCCGTCCTCGGGATCCGAAGGCCGACTCTTACCGGTGGCCGGTTGATACAGTGGGAGATTGAAAAGTTGATCCATCACATAACTCCCCAAACGACCAACTATGTCTCGTACTGCTCATGATGCGTCCTCACATAACGGAGACGGTTAACCAACCGTAGTGCAACAGTCAATATTGCCATCTGAGGCACGGGCACAAGAGACGGCCAGCCCTGCTAGAGACGCGACGATAGGGTTCTTCGTAAAGGCCGGATCGTGCAAGGAAGGCCAGCCAGCGACGGAGTTGGTGCCAACAAGTCATAGGTCTCACGGCAATGAGTTGGGATTTACTCACAGCGCCTTACTTCCCTCGGCCTGGTCCGTAGTGGTTAGATCAGCGACTGGGTCGGACCAAAGATGACTAGTTCTGAATGCTTGCTGGCAAAGCGCTCCAATCAGCGGCCACGTAGTAGACTCGTGTGCCCCTGAAAAGTCGAAAGTGATTCCCAACCAGGATGTTGGCCAACCACATGGAAGAATCATGGTCGGTGTCCACATAGCCTCCACTTGTGTCAAGTGCAAGGCCAGGTCCCTAAATTGACAGCACCAAGGGCAACCTTTGACAATAGCATCGATTGATCCTACGAAAGGCGCACCGCAGGCAGCAATGGTCTAACCGTCATTATTCCACAAATACATGGGCCGTTCGGCAGCAAGACAAACCATTGTACTCCGTAATTCCCGCATCGCAGCTGCCAGTCGATGATGCGGATCCACACGAGGTTTGCAACTGGCGGAGCTAGAGCTAAAAATAATCACGTTGAGCGACCCGCTGGCTGATGCACGGCAGGGATGCTGTGGGGCGACGGGTTCGGGTTCGGGTTCGGGTTCGGGTTCTTGCACAGTACTCAGCCTCAGCGCGGGCCGCAGGGCTTTTTTTTTTTCTTCCTGACCGATATGAAAAATTGATGGAGTGGCGTGTTTGCCAGACTAGCGTGAACCAGAAGCTGTCAGCGACGTCCCTCCCTGTATTGATCTCTATTCACGAAGCACCGCTACGGCCCATTGTTGCCGCGCACGGCCTCGAGGCTCCGCCCCGCGCTAACGGGAACCATGTCGTTGCTTTTCCGTGCTCTCGCGCGAGATTAATCCAAGACAGTTGAGTTGGGTGATTTGCCGCCTTATCTCAGGTGTCTTGCGCAAGGGGTCTTGTTTCACCCAGCGCTGCCTGATCTGGAGGCCAGCGTTGTAATGTCAATTCATCTTTCGGCTGCGGAGATTGTACTTTGTACTGCTGTTGCGTCCGTGCACCGGCGGCGCCGTTCGAGGCCGAGACGGTCGCGGCAACCGCGTGATAGGACAATGCTAGGCTGAACTATTTTACGGTTTTCTACTTTGCAGGGATGATGCAACCAATCAGTCATGTTGCTTTAATGTCTTTTGAAACATTGCTAAAACTTGAGCCCACGTAGAATGGTAAGATTAACGTCACATATCACTTGCATGTTTAGCACGGCGCGAGATTATACGTGCATGAAATAATTTCGCGTATCGTCGATTTCCCCCTTGTAAGATGCGTCTTTGCAAGATACAACAAGGGTCGCAGTGTACGGAGTACTTGCAATGAGCTTCAACACCGGACCCTCGGGCAGTGTGTTGGCTGTACTCCATTACTCACGTATTAATCCCAATGTTTGAAAGCTTCATTAATCCCGCCCCGCCACCTGAACTATCGATGAACCAATTCCATGCTGGATACTCCACACAAAACACAAAAAAATTGAGACATCAACTGCGTGGGGCTATCCCCCCGCCAAGGCCTTTCATCTGAACCTTTCTTCCGAGCCATACCTGGAAGGAAAGGGTTGCGCAAACTGCCGTCTGCGATTGCACTCGAAACTAAGCATTATTGGCAGTCTAGAAGAAGGTCCTGTGTGTGAATGTACATCAGCCGAGACAACACAATATCATTCCACAGTGGACCCTGATATTGCATCACTCTTCCTCCACACCTTGTGGCCATGTCTCGTAGTAGACATGATGACAGCATTCCCAAGCGCTGTGAGTTGGCATGTCTGGTGATCTCAATGCCATGAGACCCAGAATGACTCGCAGTTAATAATTCGCAATCTTCCCGCCATTAGAGGCGGGCTCGAACATCAGAACACGAAATTATATGCCTGACTACAAGTTCTCTCGGATCCGCTCCGTGCTCCACAGCAGTTTGACATTTCTTCTTTATTGTTCAACAAGCATCAATCAAAGCAAACGGGTGACAATACAAGGTGGCAAGCGGAGTTGCTCCAAGGTTCGCCCACACAGTAGTAATAAATGATCCCAGTGACGGTGCCCTAGGTTTAGTTCCACAGAAAAGACGACCATCTGGAATGTCCCGTCATCGGAGAAGAGCCGTGGCATCCGATCTGCTGGCGCAGGCTTTGCTTGCTTTTGGCATAAGACCGGACATACATTAACCTGCCGGAAAGAGGAAATTGGTAAGCAATGAGGTGGCCCGTGAAGCGGAAGAAGGAAGCACTGACTCCACACAAATACTCCAGCGCGACTGAATGATGGATTGCGTCAACAAAGCTTTGCGTGACCCAAGGAGGGTCCGTGATTTTCTTCCAACCATAATATCGGGAGACACATGTCTGAAGCAAGATGCAGTAAATCATCGCTGACAGGTCAGAAATCAGAAATCAGAAAGCATGCTGTATCCTTGCCGAGCGATTTCGAGAAATTCCTTCTCAGTGAAGTAGAGAGTTCGAACATTTTGGTATTGCGTCGATCTGATGGCCTTGGAATTCTTCTACCATTCGTGCTTTTCGCATCACAACACACGGGGAGAGTTCCGATCATAAATAGCGCCAAACTTCTCATGTTTGATTTACCCATCAATAGTCCCATCAAGTCGACGCCTTCCTTGCCGTGCCATAAGTCTTTCCTGTGTCGTGCGTGTATCAATGAGTGCGAGAAGGGAAGAAAGAACCTGGACAAGGAAACATTTTGCAGTCAAAGAGGAATGACTAGGGGATTGTAACGAAAAGGATTGTGAATCGATTGGAATGGTCAGAAGGCCACTTCACTACATCAAGAAGCCCGGTTCCCCTCGTATGTGTTCGTGTGCACTCACACTCGTCATGCAGACGAATTTTCAAATCGGGAAGGAAGCGGACACTGCCAACAGGTGCAACGCATGCAACAGCTGTAGCAGCCGCAGCACTGTGGGGGATGATTTCGCCATCAACTTTCATTGGCCAGCAAGCCCGATCAGCATCTGCCAACCAGGCCCATCATACCCACCAGCTTGGCCCCCAATTTCTTGCATCGCGATACCTTTTCCCTTCCCCTGCCCATGGCCCTGACATATGCTTGAGTCAATTCTGTCAGGTCCCGCCGGTTTGGCTGAAGTCGAACGCCTATTCACCGGCCTCCGCAGACGAGACCCGCTTCAAGGCTGCTCATAGATCGGACCAGACTCTCTGCCTGCCCGGCGCTCTATCACGGCACCAAGAAGTTTCGGGCGATTGGAGGCACATCACCAATTCTCATATCCCAGTCAAAATACCGTCAAAGGCACACCGCCCAGGACCATTTTACTCATACAATGTGCTTCCCATGATGTGGGGGTGTCGTTGCATCCAAGCGAGGGATCGAACCAAAGCGAGGGAACAACGCCAGCGAGCAAAAAGCAAACTGTTCCTTTTGAGCTGTCGCGCTGTCATCTCAAGCACGATTGTTGGCTTGTGCTTCGTGTGTCACATAGCCTGATCGGGAGCTAACTTGCCATTCTCCACACATCCAGCAATTACCCAGAGCCCCTTGCGTCCTGCCTAAGCTGCGACCCAGAGCAAAATGTGCGGACTAATAGGTAATGACCCCAGCTCCTCGACTTGGATACCCTGGCACCCGGCTGCTTGGTCTACAGTAGTGCGCAAGGATTGTCTTTGCCTGCCTAGGTCACTGGCGTGAACACGAGGATGGATATCTATTGGGTCGTCTCACGAAGATACTCTCCTCGCACTCTTACAACCGTTGGCCTTTCCTTTTGCCATGGGAATTTTCTTGCAAAAAAGCATATCATGACGGAGCAATAATAATAATAATAATAATAATAATAATAATACCCCGTGGTTGCGTATCTGCTAGTGCTGTCCACCGTTTTGAGATCTGTTAGAGCGGTAATAGGTAAATTGATATATCCTTTCCTTTCTAGTTTTCTTCTTTGAACTGGTATCGCAGATCGTCCCATCAGCTAGCTATTCTTTGATACTGACGTTTCTCCAGGGTGAACCCAGTGGCTCGATAACAGTGACGGCTTCGAAACACTTATCACACCCGGATCCCCGTCCCTCGCTGCCCTTCTCATAGCCCAGAGTGTCCCGGCTCGACCAAACAGACATTCGCTTCCCGGGTTGGCGTTTCTGGCTTCGACAACTCTATAACCAAGTCGTGACCCCATTTTGCTCCTTACTGCTCTTCTTGGTGGCAAGCAATCGTGCTCAAATCTTGACTTGCCAAATACTTACCCAGTCCTTCAACTTGGCCAGCCTTTCTTAGAGCATATCAATCAGCAATATGGGTTCAGAATTTGGTGTCACGCCGGATACCAAGCCAGTCGCTCGGCTGGGTGAACTAGGCATCTTTTATGTCGCTTTCGCCATTTCATGGACTGTCCTTCTCCTTAGCGGCATGACCTTCTTGTGGCTGAAGAGGGAGATGCCTATACTCAGAATTCGTGGGTTGGGCCTGTCACTTGCAGCTGTCAGTTTATTACACTGTTACTGGTGCTGTGTAACAACTGGTTATGTTTATGGTCCCTTGATGCCTGAAGTAGCCGAGTTTTGGGTCATGGGTATCTGGTTCCCCTTCGGTATTGCTCTGTTTCACGCCTCCAACAGTCGCTTTCTCTACGTTGCCGACGCCCAGAAGAAATATGTCAAGAAAAAGGCCGATCTTGGTTGGAATGATCAACGCCCTCGTATCCGCAAGACTCTCGCAGCCCGATGGCAGATGCTTGCCTATACCAAAAAAGTGCTCATCCTCGTTGGTCTGGGAATGGCCTTTCATGTTTGTTCAAACACCTGCTGTCATCGCCCAATGGGAAGAAAGCTAATAATATATAGCTGTTTTTGACTGTCTTGATGTTTCTCATCTCTCGCAAGTTTCATTCTACATGGGGCATTCCGGGCACTGAAGTCACCGGCACCGCAATGGAGCAGAAGACTGAGCAAGGCCGTGGATGGGAATGGTAAGAATGATGTCAAGCCTCTCCTGGCCCAAGCTGCTGAAGTTACTAATGCTCGGTTCATATAGGTGGCCGTCAGCCTTCTGGCAGATGTTCTGGGCTTGGATCGTTGCTCCTGTCATTCTTTGGCGATCCCGTAAGCTACGGGACACCCAGGGGTGGAGAACACAAACCATTGCTTGCTGTCTCTCAGGGTAAGGGTGCCTGGGAAAAAAACTCATGAACGGTTCAGCACTAACCTGCGATGTCATTTTTTAGTCTTCACGCGGCTCCAATGTGGCTTATCGCTCTCCATGTTCCTGGCATGGCTGTTGTCAACAACTATTTCATTCCACCAATGTGGTATGTAATGAGATATCCCCTCCTCCCTCCCTCCTCCCCCTCCCCACCTCGCTGTTGCTGACACCAATAGGATTGCCGTCTCTATCATGATGCTGGAGATTTTCACTGTGTTTGTTCCCATCTGGGAAGTCCGTAAACAACGGAGCCTATCCCGAGAGACGCTTGACTCGATTGCGCGATGGGAATCCCGCCAGAAGTCCGTTCAGCACAGTGGAAAGTTCCTCGGCTCCGGCCTCTCGTCTGCGTCCTCGTGGATGGGTCGTACTAAGGCTGGATCTATATCAACAACCGGAGGTAGTATTCTCACCATGGACGCATTGGAGCATACATTGGCCAAGAACCCTGAGCCTCTACAAGAGTTCTCTGCCCTCCGTGACTTCTCTGGGGAGAATATCGCATTTTTGACCCGAATCCGGGAGTGGCGAGCGCATTATATCGTCGGTGCCTCTCACGTTGTCAAAGATGAGAAGGATAGTGCCACCACTTTGGCTCTGTCTCGCGAATGCTTCGAGAGCGCGCTCCGAATCTACATAGACTTCATCAGCAGCAACAGTGCCGAGTTCCAGGTCAACCTATCCTCTCAAGATTTCAAGAATCTCCAAGCCATCTTTGGGGCGGCTGCGCGAGCTGTCACCGGCGAATGCACATCGCCCGACCCAGCGACCCCTTTTGCCGATAGCGCTATGCGCTCCGACGAAAATAGAATCGCCAGTCGATACACGGGCGAGATTCCCGATGCTTTCAACGAGGGCGTCTTTGACGATGCTGAAATGAGCATCAAATATCTCGTTCTTACCAATACCTGGCCCAAGTTTATCAAGGAACGTCGCTCGTGCGATGGCTCATGCAACGCATAGGTAGGCAGGCACACCTGGCCGATTGTGTAAAGCCGAAGTAAGATGTTAAGATTAATGTGTTTCGTATGAATATATGGAGTTGGGAAACTGGTAGGCTTTCTCGATTCTTTATTGACATGCGCAACTCGGTCACCGCCGCGTGGTTGTTGCATTACAAACTCCTAGGCAGGACGCTGTTGTACAATTCTCCAGATGTTAGAAAACCAGTGGCGTTCGTACCCAGCTCGTTATCCTGATGAATGTGGTAGCGAACGTTTGTCAGTGACGTTGCGTACGGGTATCAAATGGCAGGCAGATTAGTGAAATGAAAAAATCTTGGATACCTCTAGTCCGACGCCCGTCAAAGCCGGCCATTCGTTTAGTCCTCGTGTATCTTCGGGCCGCAGCCCACTGGCAAGCACCCTCCCTGACTGCAGATCCAGATGAATCAATCTAGACAAGTACCACTGTCGATTCGCAACCGTCGTCCATTCTCAGCAGCCCGGCTGTCAGTTTGCTCGAGAAGATGGCTCACGGCGCAAGGCAAGCGGGCGGTGTCAGCTCCCGAGAGCAACATGGAGCCGCGATCAAGAAGCTGGGACAGCTCGTGGCGATGGTGAAGGCAGAGAGGGCATAGTGCGCTATTAGCCTTTGTCCGGGGGTGAAAGGATACGAGACGAGCACGGCGCCTACATACGATAGATGGTATAGGGCCCAGAGCGACTGGTCCTGGCTTGGACTAAAATTACGTAGCTTGTAAGAAGTGCAGTTTCTTCTCTTGTCGCACAATGACATGCTCTGCACTCTCGTGGCGGAAGCATGCCTTCGCGCTCAGCTGGACAGCATGCAACTGCGGCGCACAGTCGTGATGACCTCAATATCTCTCTAGTCGACTACAGCAAAGGAAGAGCAAAAGAACAAGAGAGCAAAGAGAGGTAGCGAGGAGTCCTCTTTACAAATTGATATCTCTGAGCCTAAGAAAAGGATGTTGGCCTTATTATGATAGTCATTTATTAGTGTAGTAACTACATATGAAATCAAAATAGCTATCAATCTTGAACCATAAACTTCTCTTCATTCTTAGCAGTGCATTATTCCTTTTTATCTAGCATTCTCCAGTAATACTTACTCCGTATTATTGTCTATGTTACTGTTCAGTTTTTTTCAGATAGAAAGACCGAGGCCACAGGAATCTGGTCCCCGTAGCACTATAATACCTCAGGCACATACGCGAAGGAAGCTTCATTATTAACTTGCTCTTCTCTTACCTCTAAGTGCACTGGTGTCTTATATATTCCCTTGGTTCTTCTAAACACTACCGAGACTCACAGGGGCCATGCCGGGAAAAGGAATATTGTACATTATTAACCTACTCCGTAGTGTTATTCAGGGGCAGTCAAGAGCACGTGGTGGTCTGCAGCTCCGCAGAATACACACATCTTACTGCGTAGAACCTACGGAGTAGATTAACACCAACTAAGCGGAGCCTTCTGCTCTCACTTACAGCTCTGACGAGGTTGGGCAGTCGGCCGGTGGCCCTAGCTGCGAGCCTTGGCTTGGAAGACACCAGATGATGCAAATATCAGCATGGCAATCGCCACGCCATAAAAGAACGAAACGCGCCAAGTGGGACTAAAAGTCACGAATCAGATGGTACAAGTAACCCGCAGTCTCTGGACGTACAAAGCTATACTTCCCAACAGACATCGAGCCTCGGCTATTTGGAGGTACTGTAGACGTATCGGTGGATGAGTAGGTCCCGTGACCTAGCTGGCTGTTGCGTTCACACAAAAAAATTAGCCACCGACCCATAATAGACCCACTGTTAGTACCTTCTTTCTCGTCCTCCCGCCAAGGTCCATGCAACGTTTGAGAAAATTCAAGCTTGATACCGCAGAAGTACAACCAGTCGTCTTATCAAACAGCAGCCGTATTGAGAGGAACAAGGAACAGCGCTCGTCTTGAGCAACAGCGTCGCATAACGAACAGCCCTGCAACAGCCGTCTTGAACAATAGCACCAGACCCGGCAGCTCAGCGACCGACGAAACTTGCCCGCAACAGTGGGCAGGAACAAAAATAGATGGCTGTCAAGAGCATTTCGTTTTCCGTCTTTGGCAGCTAGCGACAGCAGGAGTATCGAAAAAGGAGCAACTGGTGCTGACTGAAGAGTTTCGTCTATTGATTGCCTAGATGGAGTAGCGACCTCTCGCTCACATCGAGGCCCTCTCCTCCTAGGCATGTTGGCTCTACCACCTCCTCAGACAGGGACTCTTCATCCCGCTACAGTGACTTTACGGCACATCTTTGGCTATTCTTATCATTCGCTCAACGACCCCTTGGCCTTGGAGGATGCCGACTTCGGAGCTAAAATGCGTGATTCTCTTGTCACCGATCTTCTTTTTGTATCAGTCGATATTGACACAGGCTCATTAGAGCCATATAGGATTCTGGATAACGAGAGGCAGTATTCTATTGGCATCTCTGTTTTTGATACGCGTAAAAATACAGCACGACAGCATGCTGCGCTCAGCCCAGCACGAATGGCATCAGCACATGATTCAATCCTTCCAATTCACTATTTGACAGCGAAAATATGCTTACCGAGCACGTGCTCGGTTTCTGTTCGGCGGAACCAAAGCCATCATCTCTGAATTGAAATCGGAGTTCGACTCCATTGTTCAAGGTCGAGACTATGTCCTCGTCTTTCACGGCGCCCAAGAGGACACGAGGGTCCTGCGAAAGCTCAATGTCGGCCAGGAAGCACGCTGCATTTTTGATACCGTGTGGGCGTCACGTTTTCTCTCCAGCTTCGTTTGAAACCTAGCTCAGAGACACTTCTGGCTTTACTGGGAATCCCCTTTCACAACTTACATGGCTCTGGGAACGATGCTCATTTTGTACTCAAGGCTCTTTTTATCCTTGCAGTTCAAGACTCTCGGGCCCAGCATGTGGTTCCAAGCAAAGCTGTACTGGAACTGCTGGTGGTCCTTGAGGCAATCGCTCGGTCTCCTACTCCAGCTCCAAAGCCCAAGCCACCAGCAAAACCCCAAAGGATCAAACACCCAAAACAACCCAAAAAGACTGATACTGCGCGCACAAGAAGGAGGGAACGGAGTCGACTGGAGCGAGAAGCTCGAGCGTTAGAAGTTACTGCCAGTGCCAGCGACAATCTTACTATTGATGAAGAGATGGGCATGCTGGTTCTATAACTTGCCTTTATAAGCAATATAGTTATCCACGACTTATAGACTAGGTAATATCTCTTCTCTTCTTGTGTTTGCTAACTAGATGAGATAATAGAAAGATGAAGCTTAGGATAAGCATCTTTTATTATCCTTCAACAGACTATAGCTGAGCGGCAATCCCCAAACTCACGGAGCAAGATGGACGTGGTAAGATAGTCTACACTTGTCTCGCAAGGCCCCGGCCACTGATGCCACTTTGCTCTACGAGTGACAGGGGCAAGCGGTATACTCACTGCTTGATTGGGTATCTTAGCTGGGATGGGTAAACGTCACTGTTGAATCACCCACCTGCTCAAGTATCTCGGGACAAAATATCGCAGCTTTGTCATATCAAACTAGCCTAGAGCAACATGTCGACTATCCAGAACACACGGTCACCACCGCTCCGTTCTTATAGATTCGCCGGTAGAGAGATGGATGCCCTGGTGACAAGCCCAGAAACTACCACGCCGCTTCAGCCTGCGCCAGACTCCCAGAGTAACATCACACCATCGCCGAATGGTCGTACCAGAGGCGTCATCCAGAACCCGGTCTTGGCAGCACTACTTGACCGGCATCGCGCCAGAGGGTATCCAGCAAGATACCATGCTCACCCCGACCGCAGCCACACTTGTCAGCCGGAAGACCCTCTCACAAGGCAGCAAACAAGGCCGTCAAGGGCGCATGGCGTCTACGGAACCGCACAAATTCCCTGACCGGGTTTCAGGAACTGGCAGAGCTGCCCGTTCACTCAGCCGCGCAAGGGCACTTGCTTCCATGGCTTCGGCACAACCGCAAAGGCGCATCCCTTGCGGAAAGCTTCTTTTGACATGAGCCGCCCCTGTGTCATCTGCGTCACTGCAGATGTGTTGCGCCCACGACGCTGACTGTAGTTAATCTTGGTTCATTATAACATGGCAGTTTCATCAACGCTTGAAGGACCTACTGCACGTATGTACTTAGCCAGCATTGGTTTGCTTCGCCGACGTTGATTGTGAAACGGCCCAGGGGGAAAAGAACTTCCAAGCAAAGAATCCAAGGACAGCTCAGTGAGACGAACCTCGGTACGGTGTGTCTCTATTCCCAGCACTGTACGACGCTCACCTTACCCCGGATATGCTGGTCACTTGTCATGGCCCAAGGTGCCACAAGATGGATGCGACGCTGGTCCTGGCCAACTTGTGATTGGGACATTGGCAGAAAGGCTCGCATTTTGGCCGCGCCTTGTGTGAAAATTACATCATCTACGCGGTCGACAGTTGACCGGGACAGGACATCGCGCCTCTGCTGATCGTTGTGTGTGTGTGCGCCAATGTGCATGGCCGCGCTGTCCCGACAAATCTGTCAACGTCTGAGCCTCGACATTCTTCTGTTCAACCCTGTCAGGACTCAGGAATCGGCTCTGTCCGGGACACTCCGTACCAAAGCGGCATTTCAGTGGACGGAAAAGATGCACCCTCTCACAAGTGCCATGCATACATGCCTTTCAGGACCGTCATACCTGCTGCCATGTAAGGCTACGATGCAAGGCTACGAGGGTATTTCCTACGCATAAGATGGATGGATGAATAGATGACTAGATCATGTGGCGACATTCACACTACATCAGCATCCCCCCCCCCAAATACCATACCAAACAGAGGCTAAAGCAAGGATGCGGTTCCTTGCCACTGGGGGCCAAGGAGGTGCAACATAGGGCATCTCATATCAAATGGCCATGACCATTTGCCACGCAGGGAGCCTGGTCGGTCACTCACTGGTGATCGATCGATCCCGCAGGAGGTGTCCAAGGTACCGGGTGACCGGGTTACATCGGCATGGGGCAGCGTCGGGGAATTAATACACATTAATTTTAAATTAAACCCACATCGGTAAAACCTGTCAAGTATACTCCAATGAACAGAAAAGAAAGACCGTGCCGGTGCCTGTGTCTGTGCGGCAGGTTCTACTCCAGATGAGATCATATGAGATCATATGAGAAGGAAAGAGAAAACAAAACCCGCCCCTCGCTCCACCCTGGTATACTGGTAATCTAATAGGAGAATAGCCGTCCCGCGCTCATCTTTATGCGAAAAAAATTAAAAAAAAAATTAAAAACAAAGAGAGAGAGGGAGGAGAGAAAGAGAAAAGAAAAGAAAAATCGGCAGATGCCGTGCCTGGCCCGCTCATAATACACATTTCCAATCTCCAACTTAATACAAAGGAAATTTACCCAGAGTGTTTCAGAAACATATATTGCCACCATGACCCACAAACAAGGAGAAAACAACGAATCGCAGTCGTAAGGAAATTGAGAGATGGACAAAAAGAGGGTAAAGATGATGTGGAAGAGAAAGGGAAAAAAAGATTTCAACACAAAGTAGCGTCGATGCGTATCGAAGACGTTAGTCTAACTGTCCCAGATTGCGCCGTATGCAGGAATGCCCCGTGTTTCGAGACCATATACGACTTTCTTGGTGATCTTCTCGTTTGCGATGATAATGACTGCCTCGGCCCGGAAATCTTTCGCCAGGTTGTAGCCCATCTTGACCAGATCTGGGCGGCCTTTTTGTTTCGTGTCATGGATTACAGCATCCGGAATGGTTCGGTATATGGTTTCTAGAATCTCTTTACCGAACGTCTTGTCGGGATTTGACGTCGACCAGATCAGCTGTGTCGGACAACTTGGCTGTCCAATGTGACCTAACAGAGGGCCAATGCCGGACCCTGTCGCAATGACAACGATTCGATTGAAAAGTGTCGCAATCCTCATAACACCGCAGGTAGGTATGCCGCGAACCCATAAACTGGTGGGCGGGTTGCGGATGCAGTCCTTGGTCCAGTCGCCCGCATTAGAAACAACGAGCGAGAAACCAGGCTTGTCAGCGATGGCCGATGGCTGCGGAGCCGGAATGGTGGCAAATGAGTGCCATTCAATGAGCGGCCGCTTGGAGATGCGCGTAAAGCTTCCGTTTACAGGGACAGTGTAGTCGAAAGACAAGACCATGGCATGGTCTGAAAGTGGCACAGCCTTGACCGGCACCCTCCGCAACCAAAACCATGATGAGGCAATGCTACAAGTCGCCACACCCAGCATCCAAAAACCAGGTGTCTTGACCAGTGCCAGTCCGAAATCGTCTCCCGCTGGTGTTACATCGCGGACCGAGAGAATGGTCCGTACCCAAAACATGCCAAGTGCTGTCCAACCAACAAACCGATGGGTGCGCTCAAAAAGATTGTGGTACTTCTTGCGGAATGTTGGCCAAGCAAGCCCAACCAATACACAGCACAAAGCGCAGAGCATCCAAGAAATCACCAAAGTAGCAAGAGAGTCGTTCGTCTTGTCGTCGACATAGGCAACCGTTGACCGGAATGTGGATCCGAGCAACCAGGCCGTTGCACAGATACCGGCACCAGAGTGAACGCCGCCTAAGTGATAAATCTTTGCAAGGCGTTTCCGCAACCAAATTGGAGCAGTTTTTGGCGCAGAGCAAGTGACTGTGTATAGAATATTGATGACTGCATCTTGACGGACCAATACCGCCAGTACCAAATTGGCTGCGGTGAGAGTCGCCAGCCACTCAGACCCAGGGTTGACGAGGATGAGAGCAATCAGGGCGGCAATGTTGAGCAGGCCCACCAAGCTGAATAGAAACCGATACACAATGGCAATTCGGTGCCTCAAATTGCGGAGGGGCTTGGGAAGCTTCTTGTCCGGAATGTCCTCGTTCAAGTCAAGCTTCTCCTCAGAAACTGTCAGAGTGGACGAGCTAGACACGGATCTCACTTCGGCCAAAGTACTCTGATCACTGTTGAACGGAGACTGGGGCATGCGATCCTCTATGGCCTCTCTTGGTTCAGGTGCGAGTGCGAGGTCACGAAGGCATTGCTTGTCAATCTTGCCGTTTGCCGTCGCAGGGAACTCGTTCAGTTGGTGGATCCTGAAGGGAATGGCGTAATAGGGTTGTAATTTCTTTGTGTGTGCAAGTATACTTTCGACATCGATCCCCAATGGCGTTGTGAACCCATGGATGTCTCCCCCCACCAGAAGGGCTGTTGCACGGGTAACGCCTGGTGCAGACGCCAGTGATGATGATATACCGTCAAGTTCGACACGGAAACCCTATTGCAAAGTGAAGGCGACTCGTCAGTATGATATGACAAAGCAAAATACCATAATCGGTGGCCTAGGAAGGAAGTACAACAGGGCTTTGATATCATCTTACCTTAACCTTAACTTGGTCATCCACTCTGCCCAGGATATCAATATTTCCGTCTTCTCTCCACCGGCCGAGGTCGCCCGTGCAGTACATTAATGATCTAATGAGACAGTAATTAGCTGTCAGTCTGTGACTCATACCAGCGAAGAGGGGGGCGAGGTGAGTCCATGGTCTTACCCGTCATTTGCAAACGGATCTGGAATGTATGCTTCTTTTGTCCTAGATTCAAGACCCACGTAGCCACGAGTCACTCCATGACCGCCTGCCCACATTACACCGGCCACGCCCACGGGTACGGTTCTGCCGTCGTTGTCTAGAATATAAACCGAGTTGTTGGGAGTTGGGCGACCAATAGAAATGGCTTGACCAACAACATGTCTGTACATTGTATTCACAATTGTAGTCTCGGTCGGGCCGCAACAGTTCCAATATGTGGTATGCGTTGCCCATAAATCGGCAACGTCTTGACATGTTGGCTCTCCAGCTGTAGCAACGACTTTGATATTGGGGTAGAGCTTGGGATGGTATTTGGAGAGAATTGTCGGTGTGCAAATCAGAACATCAAGCTGTCAGTGACTTGAAGTATCAGTATTGCTTGATCCAGACTAAACATTTGATGAGAAAAAGGAGACAACTATCGAGGAAAACTGACCTCCTTGAGTGTAGGTTCCCATTTGGCACCTCTAACAACAAGTGTGCCTCCATTGCAAAGACAACTAAAGATTTCCCAGGCAGCTGAACCTATGTCAGTATTCTACACCAAAGCATTGATAATACAGCTCTTGCCTGGGGAAAGTTACACTACTTACCCATGTCAAAACTAATGTTGAGAACCTGCCCAACACAAATGCCCGGCTGGACCCCCAGTCCACCAGGGGATAGGCAGACCAGGTTTGCCACGTTCTTATGCGTAACATCCACACCTTTGGGCTTACCCGTGGTTCCTGCGGTGAATATCAACATCATGTTATGCAAGGCACATTTGTAGATCATCCTGATTGGGGAAGGGGGGAGTGTAAGTGATGAACGAACCGGATGTGTAGATAACGTAGCATCCCGCATCGGGAGAGGCAAGGTTAGTCCAAGACTCGGGGGCATTCAAAGCTTGGTGGCCTGCAGACGTCCTTTGTTCAATGATGATGGACGTCATATTAGGCAAGAGAGATTTAATTCGGCTATCGGTGGATGATACACAGAGAACAATGTTCCCGCCGCATTGTTCTGCAACGTGCTTGATGGTGGAATCCGGGACAACATGGCCGTCAAGGGGCACATACTGTGCACCACAAGATAGAATAGCCATGATGCCAATGATCATCTCGGTGCCACGCTTGACGATGAGTGGAATGCTTTGATGAGGACCAATACCGAGCAGTCGAAGCCGAGAAGCTAGAAGCTGGGCCTGTATGGCAAGCTCGCGATACGTGAGCTCTCTCACGAGAACGCCATTTGAGAGGTCACGAACCGCTGTGACTGAGGGTATGGAGGCGGCATGGTGATAGAAAGCGGCAGTAACTGTAGGGAAAGGACAGTAGACAGCCTCACCATGAGTGAAATCCGAGTTGGGTAGAGCAAGGAGATGTGATTTCCTACGGTCGTTCATTGTGACAACTTCTAGGTAACACTTAAAAGTGCGAGGGTGCTTCAAGGAACAGAAAAGCAGTATGAACTCCCGACTTCCATCATGAGCTAGCTTGTGAATCAAGGGCCTTTATATATTTTTTCCGAGAACCTTCCCTGATGTTGTAAGGCTATGGTCTTGGCTTTCGTCCAGGAACTAAGCAGAACCCGGGGCAACATCCTCCTACAGCCGGTACATTTTGGAGATCAGCCTGCCGGAAAATTCTCTGAGATTGCCAACGTCGTACATCCAAGTCATGATGGTTGAACCTGCCGCGAGTTGACTCCGCCTAGCTGCGCAGCTTTTCAGACCAGGGTTTATCTTGTCTTGTACCAATATGTATGAAGCCTGTTGAACGGGGGAAGTTGCATGGAGCTCTGTGGGTCCAAAATGATGGATAGATATTTCGTATGGAGGTGCGAATCGAGAGATCTGAGCCACTAACGGTATTCCTACGCCCCCGAAGGATAGAAGTGAACGAAGTATACATGCGGTGCGAGTATTCAAGAGAACAACTGGTCTAGTTGCGCACGCCCCTCTCAGCCTTTCAGGGGAGGTGGGACGAGCAAATCAAGGGTGTGCCCAAGAATGTACATAGTTGTCGCATTCCGGGGCTGTTCAAGGCCAAAGGAAAAGGACGAGAGAAAGAGTCCACGAGTGGTCCCTTTCCTTGGACCGTTGTCCCAATCAAGGGAGCTGGTAGGGTTAGAAGCGAACGGGTGGAATGCCGAGAATGGCGACGGGGCACCCAAAAAGGGCAACTAGCGATGGGTACATTGTCCAAAAGTAGACTATAATGGCAGAGAAAATTGACAAGGGGTCTAGTCTGATCATGTTCAGGCTCGGTCACTCACTCTTTGACACTGAGACAGGCAGGGGAATTGAGTGAGGAGGTTTGCTCCGCCTAGTTGTGAGGGATAGAGAAGCGAACGGAGGGGCAAACCTCAACGTTGATTCATTGTCAGAAGGTAGGAGCTCAGAATGTGTATGCGGTACATCCGCCAAGATGAGCATGGCTCTCAGCTGAGATTTACGTGAGGGTTCAAACCCCACGTGAGTCTCTTGGCCGGCTCACCACAAAGGTTTGTACGTATGAAGTGTCCAGTCTGCTAACTTGGCCACCTCAGGCTTCACTTGGCCTCTCTTCTCCGTCCACATAACAACAACTGGTGACCTCTGCATTTGCTGCAACATGTCTTCAACAGGGTAGGGGTAATTTGTGGCTTATTGAGCCGACCAGTCGCCGAAAGCTCCACTCGGCCGGAACCACGGTTGCTAGAGCCCATGTATGGACATAAAGTCGAGATTTCCGAGGCCTGTTTGTTTCAGCCAGTAGCTCGATGCGAACCCATTGGGTTAGGCCAAAGCTGGAGGGACAAATTAGTACGTCATGCCCTCCGATGAGAGAGAATACGCTATGCGGAGTATGGCTGCTGGATTTGTGGTGGAAAGGCACAATTACCTCACCAGCCAAGAGCCATAAAGATGACATCCCTCGTGGAATTTTTACGCAGCAACACATTCTTCGTTTTCTTGTGTTGGGAAGCGGAAAAGCATGACGGCTGTTTGATTGATTGTTCAAGTGCACGTATGTTGTTTTAATTTTAGGGCCGTTGTCGTGTCTGCCGCCAAAGTGACAGCCTTGAACTTGTTCGTTTGGCCACAACATCTAGACCGAGATTCCGGGAATATTCGATCGACCCGCCTGTAGGCAGGGCTTGTGTCAAGCTGCTCACAGGAAGATCTTTATGGTACGCTGCATTCGTGCGAAGAGACGTTCTTGCTAGCATTCCGCCGTGTTGTTCTGCCAATGGTACCGAGCGTACAGAATTTTGTTTGTCCCTTTTTTTTTTTTTTTTTTTTTTTTTTTTTTTTTTTTTTATTTAAGTTTTTTTTGGGGCTCGGCCCCCCCCCCCGGGGTTGTTGGTTTTTTTTTTTTCCTG
>KQ061752.1:26710-66661 GCA_001008035.1 Atkinsonella texensis
CCCCCCAAAAACGGGGCCCCCCCAAACCCCCCACCCCCCCCCCCCCCCCCCTCTTGACCCACAGGCAAAAGTAGAAGAAAAAGACATGTGAGTGATGACAGCATTGAACCAACAACGACACGCTGCCAACAGGCGATACCAGGGCCAAGGGAGATGGAGGGATAAATGGCGCCAGACTGCCAACCCTCCTTCCTATCCCCCACCTCCCCTAAATCACACGCCTGGCGACCGCCCCTAGAAAGGACATCGAGCGGAGCAACTGCAAATGCATAAGGAGGGATCACAAGCAGGCCGCATGTCGGAGGGAGCAGGCGGCTTTCCCTCCCTGCACGAGCTTTCCCGCGTGGAATGACATGTCTTCAAAATGACTTCATTGCTTATAGTCTGGCAGCAATCACTTGTTGCGCCAAACGGAGATACTTAGAACACTATTTATCCGAGCAACGCATCTCGTGGTATCATGAAAATATACAGCTAGTAGATGCTGAGAATGAATTCTCAACGACCAACAGCTCAGCCACAAATGCATAGCTCCCAGCAACAGCACATAATACAGACTTTTAAAAAACCGAAACCAAATCCGCCTTCAGAACAGCATTTAATCATGACTGACCAGGCCCCGACCCCCAGAGTGCTTGACCTATCGCTGCCTGCGTCGCTGTCGGCCCTTGCGGCCTGCTGGCGGGAGGCTGTGATGCCTCGTAGGGCCCATGCGGAACATCAACTTGCTGCGCGTCAACGTATACGTGCGAGACCTCACCATATGGCGACCCGTATGGTGAGGGATCTCTCTGAGGGCGTGGAGGTGGTCCAGACTTCAAATGCGCCTCTGGGTTCGGCTGAGCGTTATCCATCAGCCCGGCACGCTCCTCCAGCCCTACCTGCCCGCTGGGACGGTAGGATGGTGGTTGCTGGCCGGGGTGGCTGTATTCTTGCCTTGTTAGATGCACTTGCTCTTGTCCAGTCTCAGACTTAGTAGTACCAGGTCGCAATGCATCATATGAGCTTCCGCCCTCCTTCTGATGCGACAGGTCATCCATATCGACATTGTCGACATGATTCAGCCTGTAACTAATGTCCTCCTTACGGCGTCTGACCCCACAGAATAACCACCTCATACCTCTGCCAAACGCCTTTATAAAGTCCCACAAGTTGAGGGCATCCCAGATTGCATAAAGTCCCATGAAGCCGCCAGAGGGTGCTTGTCGCTCGTTCTCTACGGATGGACTGGCCTTGTCCATGTCCGGCACAGGATAGAGAGTAGTAGGAGCACCCTGGGTGTATGGGGTATACGGGAAAGCCCATAGGTGTAGAAGGGCGAACAAGGCCATCTCGACGCAGAGCAACAGTGCTGGAATCCCGACTTTGAGGTCGGGGTAGGCCAAGACCGCATTTGGATGGACGAGATTTAGCGTTGACGTGCCGACTGAGATAGCTGAAGCTTGCCAGAAGGAAAGAAAGACGACTAGTTTGATCGCGATAATTTTGATGAAAAGCTTGTGTTCGACTAGGCCTTCCTTCAGTTGGACGTAGAATTGGATCAGACAATACATTGCAATGGTGACAGCGATCGCGTTGAGGATAATGATCTGACACAATCAGTATTCCTATCCGGACTGTGTGAACGAATGCTTCGGATATCAATCTTACCCAAATATGTCCGAAAACCGGACTGTTTGAACTTTCACAATATCTGTGAAAATACTGCATGATGACTGCGGATATGGTCATGGCGACGCGAATAAAGCAATAGTGGTAGACTCCGATCCACATAATATTGAACCAAGTCAAGCCGCTCTTCGGTATTCTCCATATTCCTCTTTGCCCACCGCAGCATTTGGCAAACCAATTGATCGGCATCACCCATTGCTTGATAGGGCGCAACTCTCGGAAGAAGGCCTTCTGGCTGTGCAAGTTGGGGGCCACATAATGACAGACGAGGGCAAAAAATGAGGCAATGGCGAGAGCTTCGTAACAGTCGGAGATGACTTGAAAGTAAATGGCGTGCCAATACCATTGAATTTGCAGATATGATGAGATGGCATAAATAGGAACCATGAATAATATGCGGATGATGCTGTTGCAGAAAACCCATGTTATTAGCATGAATTAGCTTCGCTAGGTTTCGCCTCTAGACTTACTATCGTTGTTCGCGAGGCTTGGTATAGTTGAGAGCGTGCATCCAGATGAGATACAAGCTTAACGCTGTGGCAATCAGTGTACATGACGCGCTTATGATTCGAGCAAGGTCGTGGAAGTTAAGTGACCCGATTATAATTCTTTCGGATCCGGGAGATACTGTGGTTTGTTTAACATGTCAGTAGATTGCCATCAGTAGGCGGCAGGAACAAAAGATGTCCATGGCCATCATGAGATTGTTCGGTCGCAATGCAATAGGTGAGCCGTACTTCTCATATCCTCCAAAGTGGAGTTGCAGGTTAGATTCATGGTGCTCGTCGACGGGATTGCAGCGTCGCCTTGCCGCGGATTTGTTTGTCGGCCCTCTCGGGTCAGCGCTCGTCCGTGGGGTCTATCGTGGAGAGGCTGGGCGCTGATTTGAAGATGTCAGCCGTCGACGCGCAGTCTTCGATCAATGCTGCCGTGTGCCGCCAGCATACGTCGCTCTTATATATGCTGATGTATTTCTTGCGTTGTTGAGGTGAAGTCTAGCTCGTAGGAAAGGTCCGCAGTGAAGCAGTATGTAGCAATGAGACATCCATGCGTCCTGCGGCGGTTAGGGGCGATTTTCCGCGTTATCGTAAGATGCTTCAGTGTAATGCGACCGGCTCCTTTGACAGATATCGGGTTTCTTTGCGCTTGAGAAATTTCGCGTCGTCGTGCGGATTATGTCGCAGCGGGCCAGCGTTCTGGGCGGGACAAAGGAATGGTGACGATCGGAACGAAGATGAAGAAATCAAGTCGAAACAAAAGGGAGGCAAGTTCGCGGCGCAAGCTCTAATGACGAGCTTTGTATCATAAAAAAGGAACGATGAGGGCTGACCAAGCGCTTTGGAGGGGGATGAAAAAACAGGGGGAGTCTCGTTGGACTGGAAATCCAAAAGCGAAGGCGAAAGCGGTCGGGTGGACACAGCGCCGGAATGCACCCGCCACAGCCAGCAAGCAGAGTCCGCTCGCCCAGCTGGGCGGGCTGTCAGCCAGACGTCCGACGTCACTTCCTTCCCGTCTTGGCAGGCACGGCCCAACCAGTTTCTTTCTGCCAGGTCCCCTAATAAATCCAGCCACCTCCACTTCAAGGCTGCACGGAGTACGGAGTACGGAGTACGGAGCACGGGAAACAAGGAGTTCTTTACGGTGGCTCTTTGTACATACGTCAGACTATTAATAATTACTACTTCTTTCTTGAGATAGAGAATCCATGTGCGGATTGCAGCATCTTTCTTTCTTGCCCACTGGTCGAATCGGCTGACTACGGGCTGATCTCGCGACCTTGGTGTCTTCTTATGACAGTCAAAGGGATTCAATTCAATCACTGTGCGTACTACCCGTCGTGCCCGAGTCAGAGTCCGAGTCCGAGTCCGAGCCCGAGCCCGAGCCCGAGCCCGAGCCCGAAGACTGGATGGAGTCCAGCAATGCTCATTAATATCAACTGCCCCTTCTGCCACTTCCCTCGGAGCACGCCGGATTTCGCTACCGGTTTCCCGGCCCACGATCGTTATCGTCATCGTTGACCCTTTCTACTCCTCCGTCCGTACTCACTCACTCACACAAGTCTGTTACTATCCGCGTTGGCTTGAAAACCGGCATTTGCTCATCGCACTTGTTGCCCGAACAGCCCTGCTTTCTGCTGCTAGCTCCTGCGACAAAGGACAAAGGCAACCTGGCCCTACAGGAGCGGTTTCAAGAGTGGCTGTGACACTTGACACTAGGCCGAATCCAGTGGAAACCGCAACAAGGTAGGGAGGTTCCTTGATTCTAATTGCACAGCCTCCTCCTAGAACCGTTACAGTACACCGAAACCCAGACCGTTGCCAACGTACGTATGTACATTGCGGCGAGCCCCGCCCAACACTGCAATTCAACAGGCGCGTCTCGCGTTTCGACCGCTCCATCCCTGGAGTAGATGCGATGCTAGATGCTGCCATGTGAGCTGTACATAATGTGGTTAGTCCTTGATACATCTGTACAGAAGTCAAATGCCTCTTTCTTTCGCCCTCCACTCGTGAAAGGGCCCCTGATCTATCCAGATGTAACGAACACAGCCAGGATTTGACGCGCACGTACCGATGCAGTTGAACGCCCGACCGACCACAAACGAGTTCTTCGGAAACAAACAAATGCATCACCTCGACCTACAGTCACGTTGTCGCTTGGAGGTCATGGTAGATATCAGCGCCGAGTATCAAGTCCGCGCGCACACCGCACACCATAGACTAACAACGCCGGGCCGAACCACGAAGAGGCATGAAATCAATCCATCACAAGCACCCGTCCACCCAGCATCCTCTGTACGACAATTCTCCCGGGCAAGACTCGGGCCCCTTGGGTCTAGAACCCATACCGCCTCACAGCTATCGATTTTCATAATGCCTCACAACCATCTGGTGCTACATAGCAATCTAAATCGTCGGTCGCATCGAAGACCATTCGTCATCGTCCTCGCGGCCCGCATGTCCAGCAGCAACGACGATCGTGCAAGACGGCTTGGCGGAACCCTATTCCCCGGGCAAGGGACGCGTCAGCTACCTAGAGATTGGTCTGCTCCATATGCTTTTGTTGCTCGAACCAATCCCGACAGCATCATCACGTTGGCCGTCGTGAGTCCTCATCTTTGCAGTGCCCGCCCCGTGGCTTTCGTCACGCGCATTGGCAATCGACAAACTTGAACGAGGTAGGCATAATCAGATCTCAAGTCACAGAGCAACTATCTTTCGAAACCACTCCTGTGCGGCTTGATCTCTAGCAGGTGCGCATCTCCACATTCGTCTTTCTGCCAAGGGCAATCTGCAGGCTCTCAACACCATGAATAATGGCTCGGACAGGCCCCATCTGCCGTAAAACGATCTTTCTTGGTTGGCATTCTCAGGATTGTGGTGAGAAGCAGCTCACTCTCTTGAAGCCATTCCGCTTCCCAGATTATTGCCACCGCTGCCCCATAGATTCTATGCGAGCAGTCCATTGTATCTGCCGCTTCACGTCTATGCCTGGGATAGTAAGGCAATAGGGCCAAATGAAGGCTCTCATCCTAGATAGCAGTTAGCAACTAGTTTCAGCCCTGCTATTGATCATCACAAGGGGTTACACTTATACCAGCACTTCCACCGAAAGTTTTCCTTTTTAAAACGCTCAGCCAGCAGCTACACGACTGTTGGCCTCACACAAATGTTGATGGCTCACCAAGACAATCGCCTGCGACGCCAAGTTTTCTCTACGCAGCGCACATTTAAAAGACGCCACATAAGTCCCATCCAGAATCATCGTCATCGTGACCACAGATCGTCATCTCTCAAAAGGGCAGATACTACCAGTGTTCAAGCATACAAGTGCACTTTGTAGCTTCACCCAAACGCCTATCGTACATCATCGCTTGACCAAAATACATTCCAAAATTCCCACTTTCTGTCTACGGGGTATAATTAGCCACAACCACCTACATCTGATGCACCCATAGATCGATCCCATAATTCTACACAAAATGCATTTAAAAAAACGTCACTCATCGCATATCTTATCTTCAAAAAAGTCCGCCAAGTCCATGATGAAGTTGCCTTGAAACATGCCAGCGGGGACAACTTGCGTGGTTTCCATCCTAGCGCGGAATTCCAGCAGTTGTTCAATGTAGAGGGACCATGGTTTGAATGGCTTTTCTTTGCAAGATATCGAAATGCGTAGGTAGATAAATAAAAAATAAAAAAGTTATAATGTTGTCGACCAAGAAACGCCCTGATAGTATGAAACGCTGGCTGAAGATCTCATCTGCTGCTCTTTTGCCTCATCTTTGCTTAATTCCATAAGCCTTCTTGTACATGCGTGTTGCGTGATGCAACAGAATTTTTTTCATGTTTTTTCTGGTATTGATACTTGTTGATCGAATTTATTTGGTAATACCAGGGTTCGCCGCTCTCTTCATCACATGGCCACCGAAAATCGCTCCGATTTGCTGTTCATCGTCGGACTCGCTTGTCACGGTCGCTTGCCAAATTACCAACGCCTTCTTCGCTTCGTCTCTTGCGTCCACGATCTTCTCGATGCTCTCTCCTATCGCTCGACTGATTTCCACCTTCACGTGGTCCCCCACGACTTCCTCCTCCTGTGGCTCCCCAATTGCTTCCATTGCCTTGCCCCTCTCCTCGGTGTCGACCTTCACGTCCACCCATCGACTCTCGCCCTCCAGCTTGCGAAGGATGTCCCATTGAGTCGCGCGGTTGTCGACGAGAGTCGCGATCCTCCCTGCTGCCGCCATGGTCCGCGCCGCCTATGGACCGACGTTCTCGGCCATCACTGTGGTCCTTGCTATCCCGTTCCCGTTCTCGGCTGCTGCGCCGTGATAGTCGGCTAGCTCTGTCGGATCGCCCTTCACGATCGCCTCGAGATCTATCATGATCTCTCCTGTTTTGACCATCGCTCCCTTTTGAAGGCCCCCAATTAGGTTCGGCGCGGTCTTGACTCGGGGCAGGCGTCGGGGATCCTCCAGCAAGAACCTGGACATCTGAATTCCCCAACATTTGGCGCGGCTGACTAAGTCTTGGACCATTCCCGCGCGGGGCCTCAGGCATATTTGCTTGCGCTTGTTGAAGAGTATTGTTGATTCCGGCAAGCTGTCTTCTGCCACCACTGCGTCCAGGTCGATCGCCGGCAGCTGGTCCTGTTGGCGTTTCCATGTCCGGTCCGGAGCCGCCCCTAGGATTATGTGGCGGACGGTCGGGAGTGTTAGCGCCTGGTCCTTGATGACGGTTATTATTGTGAAGTCCACTATGAGGAACAGATGGCGGACCTGTGAGCTGCGCCAGTCGGTCTGGATGAACACCAGGGGCTGAAGTGGAGTTTACAGGGGCCGAAAACGGCTTGTCGCCACCAGGACCAAAGTTCCTATTCCTTCCCGATGATGGACCTGCGGGTGTTCCTGACGTCGTCTGCGGGCCGACGCCTGAGTCATAACCACGACGCCCGCGGCCAGATGCAGGACCTGTTGGAGGACCACTTACAGGACCACTTACAGGACCAACCCTTTCGGGCGATGGCACTCTCGATGTCTCTGGACCGCCGAATCGATTGTCCGGACGACCTGGTAATGATGGCTGGACATGTCCCCCTCTACTTGCGCCACGTCCTCTACCGCGAGGACCAGAAGGAATATCCAGATTAGGATTGGAGACAGGGTTGAGGCGGCCATAGTTTTGGTCTTGATGGAGCATGTGATTGTCGAAGTCTTGATGACGTCCTCCACCTCTTTGGAATCCAGAAGCATCACGGGGCATATCTGGTGGAGGAGGCCATTCGCCTTGTCTTTCTATGGGTCTGTCCCCTCTGGGGTTTGTGGGCAGTGGGGGCTGATCCCTCGGGTCACGGCCTATTGGGCGCTGTTCCTGAGGTGGCGGACGAGCTTGTCGTTCGTCATATGCAGCAGCTGTGCCTTGATCGTTTGAATGCCGGCTATTTCGTCGCGGAGATTGACCCCGATGATTGCGATCGCGCCCATCGTCCCTAGCCGAGCGTCCAGGAGTGTTGTGTGAGGTAAGCTCCCTATCACCAATCATGATAGAATCCATAACTGCACCACTACCGCCACCTCCCTGTCGACGGTTACGTGAATATCGATCCGAGTCACTGCTTCGGGAAGGCCTGTCACCGGCTTCTTCAGCAAATAGGGCAGCTCGTTCCGGATTCATTGCCGGCTCGTTGGAAGCAGCGAGGGTAGGCTCGGGAGCCGTTGAATCAGGTGCACGTTCATGCGAGCGTCCACCGCGGGAGTCACGGTGTGATCGGTCACGATCCTGCTGTGCCGGACGCGGTGGGAGATCAGCTCGAATGCTATCATCCTTGCTGTCCCCTAGGCGACGTTCTGTTGGATCTTTCACACGACTGGAATGGTCGGATTCGGAAGGCCGGCCGTCGCGGTAGTCTTTAGAGTCACGACCGTCTCTTGTGTCCCTAGTATCACGGGGGTCCCTGGATCCTCTAGATTCTCTTGCATCCCTACGATCATGTCCAGTCCGAGGCTGGTTGAACCGGTCTTGCGTGAAGTGTCCAGGTATAGGGACATCAGGACGGCTGGGAAGATTGTGGGAGGGACGTTCCGGCAGTTTGTGACTGGTACGCTCGGGTTTGCCCGCTGTGGGCTTAGGAGTCGATGACCGAGATTGGCTTGGAGTCTCGTTCCACTTAGCATTATCTCGGCTAGGACCAGTTGGCTTGGGGGGTAAAAGCTCCTTGGGCGTGCTGCTACCGGCAGCTTCACGCGCAACCTCTTTGTCCTTGACTTCCCCATCTTCTTCCTCCGCCGTTGAGCTCTTGATCGTAGCCGTCCTGAAGAATAGAAATGTTAAAAACAGTTTGCGAACGAAGTACACTCAGAAATCCATGACTTACTTGTCAGCCTGGGGTTTGAAATCAGGAGCATTAGGTCGCAGATTAGATCCAGACGCTGCATTGGTATCCTGTCGTGCTCCAGCAACCTAGTTATGAGTAAGCCAGCTGTCACATGGATTTTTTTTTTTCATTTTTTTTTTTAAAAAAAAAAAAAAAAAAAAAAAAAAAAAGCTTTGAGCAATTCATACCGTGTTCTGCCGGAAAGCCTGGACCATGACCCATTTTGACTTTCGTCGCTGGAGTTCAGACATAGCGCCTTGAGCAGCAACTGAGAGATCCACGCGGCCACCCTCTTCCTCATCGGGAGACATCTTTGCTGCAGCCTCACGTTTCGCGATGTTCTGTAATTGTGAGACAAACTGAACGCCCATGAAGTCCACGGCAGGAAAGAAATCGAGAACACATTTCAGGACTGTAATACCGTTTCGAATATGCATCCATTCGGATCCCCCCAAGCAGTTTTTCAGTGCCATGTTGAGATTTTTATGCCACCTGAACAGGATGTCCCTGAATTGAGCATGCTCCACAAAGGTTTCTGGTCTGCCTTCGTCGTTGACAGTAAGAGCAAAGCCAAAGTGAGGGTGTTCAGAAGTGCCCTTTCCTTCCTTATCATAAACACCCAGCTTTGGACCATCTTTCCCAGCCTTGGGTCTTTCTGCAGAAAGCAGCTCGTTCTTATGCCATCTCGTAAGGTCTTCCAAGATAAGTGTTAGAAAATGGCCTAGATACTCCGCCTCTCGAACAGTACAAGTAAATATTAGGGACCGAAGTCGATTGGCATTGAATAAGCGGTCGTAGAGTGACATGAGCCTGAAGACAGGAGCATTCCATTCGTGCAAAGATTTGAGGAAGCAAAATGTGTATTCAGCATCGGCAGGTGACATGAGCACGCGCGGAAGCACACACTGCTCCAGGAAAACATCAGACACGCTGTCTGGCTTCGCGGCAGGGTCCGGGAATGAGCTTTGAAACTGTCTGGTCAAAAAGTATTTCCACTTGGCTTTGCGCAGCCCGTGCTCGCTCAGCTCGTCCAGCAAATAACCTTGCATATCCATAAGCTCTTTGCGCTTGTCATTCCTTCGGTCGACTGCTTTACGGCTCATGTCGGATCGGTCGCTCGACAAAGTCTGCCATTCACTCATAATGCGTTGGCGCTCTCGTACATAAACCTCTTCCGGAAAGCAGATATCGCCAAGCTGCAACGCCCAAAATAATGCGTATAGCTCAGGGTGGATCTTTTGCCAAACTTCAGACCGCAAGGTGGATTGAACTGAATCAATTATAGGTTGCAGAGTGCTGATCGTCGTGCGAGTAAGTGAAACACCGTTTGATTTCTGCATGTAACTGTAAGCGGCCGTTGGAACACTGGGTTCTAAACCTGGGAAGCATACCGGTTCTTCATTCTCAGCGGAGTCCAACCCTTCCGTTTCACGAGGCTCCAAATTTTGAGCCTTGGCCTCGGACATATCAACATCGCCTTCCTTGTCAGTGATTGGTTTTGCAGCATTTTCCTTCTTCTTGCTCTTGCCCTCATTCCATGGGAAAAGTCGCTGCGCGAGACTTGTCCTGCCAATTAAAAACGCTAGACTTGGGTCAAGACCATATGACTGAATAAGTTCCGGAATTGACGGAACAATAGCATCAAAAGCCGTCGGATCCAGGTTACTCCAAAGAAAATCAAGATACTGGACCAAGGTTTGATGGGAATCATCGACGACGGACGACAAATACTTGATATGCGCCTCATCTTCTGGAATCTGGAAGATAGCGGCTTGTCGATATTGCGCGAGATTCAGCAGCAATCGAGTGGCAAGGTTTGAGGTGTCCAGAGCTTGTATGAGACGTTTGGAGCTCTTCACATTGTCAAAACGTCGATCCTGTGCTCGCACCAGAGTGTATCGCTTCAGCCATGCACCGCCTGCCATGGACAATACTTGGTAATTTGTGAAGTCAGCCGCATCTACTATGCCACCCATGGAGGTGACGAACTCCTTGAGGATGATGAGATCAGTAGAGTTTCCTCGGAACAGTTGGTCGTTAACATATTGTAAAACCGGTGTTGGACTAAGAATTTGATATCGGCGGAAGACTTTGCCTGAAAATCGCGACAGAGCTTGCAGCCATTTGCTGGTAGTAAGCGCATGCTCGGCCTGTGTGCGGCTTCGCGATTTACCCAGCGAATTCAGAAGTGACCAAACCAAAACATCGTACGACAAGTCGGTGAAGTACTTGGCACACTCAACAAAGGCTTCAATCAGGTTTGGGTAGGACTCCAACTGCTCGAAAGCAACTCGGAAGACAATTCCAGGAGAGGAATAGCTAGTCTTGGCGAGCTGCTTCGCCATCTCGCTCAAATTCGTCAAAGAAACTCGCTTCATCGTACCTCGAGTATCCGAGATCGCCCTTGCAAAGGCAGTTTTCATAGCAGGAAGTCTTGATATCTGCCCCTCAAACCATTCAGCGTACATCGAGTATCTAGTGGTAAGAGGAAACCGTTTTAAAAGATCCCAAATGGCATTGACCACAGACGCATTAGCCTTGGTGTGACTCAGCGCAGGCAATAGCAACCTTCGCAGTAGGTCATGCCAGCGTGTGAGGTTAGCGTGTGAGACATCATCGGCGAGACTCTTCCCTCCAATACGTGCCAGCTTAGAGAGTAATGCCTCATCCTTGCCAATGTTAACGCCTGAGAGATTCAAGAAAGTGTTGCAGAGGGTGAAGACATCATCGACGGTTTGGCAAACGGGGATGTTGTCGGCCCATTCGTCCCAATAGAAGCGATAGTTTTGATTTTCATTCACATCGAATTTCTCGGGGAATGGCCACCGCCATTGCTTCTTCGCAGTCGGCCTGTGCAATCGCACGCTACCTTTTGGCATGCCTGATTGATCGACATCCGGGAGCTCCTTGCTTGGCACCTCAGTCAAAGTGGTTGACTGCGGCCGCGTATCGTTGAATACTTTTTGAAGACTGATATGAAGGATACGATGAATTCTTTGAAGCACCTCCGGAAAGACGTCCGGAATCCATGGGAATCTGCCCAGAATGAACAAAGACTCAGGTATAGCACCGATCGTGAGTAGCTGGATCAGAAGGGACACTTTTTGTTCCAGTGGCTCTGGAAGTTTTGGTTTATCTTTCGTGTCATCCTTTGCCGTCTGCTTATGATCAGCCTCGACCTTCTTCAAGGCATCTCGTTTTGGTACGTTGGCTGCGTTCGGATTGTCATCATCGCCTTGTGGTAGAACACCAGCCATTAACAGCGCGTTCATTTGTCCTCCACCTCTAGCCTCCCTTTCCTCCTTTTCCAGCCTATTGGCTTCTTCTGTCCGGATCTTCTCCATGTCCTCGTCGGGCGGTGATAAATGAGGATACAAGTCAGCAATTGATAGAAATCCAACCTTGATCAGCAGAGCGGCAAGATACAGCAGGTTGGCGGGTAAAACATCAGTTTTGTCACGCATTTCCGAGTTATAGAAGAGAAGCTTGAAGCCGAGTAGCTGTGCAGCAACCCGGTTGCCCGGTGGAGGCAATGTGTTGGTTTCCTCCATCCATTGCTGTTCAAGATTTGCTTCGCCCTTACTTTGTTGACCGTTGGTAGTTTTAGCTTGCTGCAAGTCGGCATCACTAACTCGTCTTCCCCCAAGTTCGAAAAACGCACCAAGGTGAATTTCCCTGGCTCGATCCCAGAAGTCGATATCTCTCGCGAGCTTCTTTCTGGCAATGAGTTCCTCATCTTCTTCCGTAGCTGTCCATTGCAGATACCCAGGCTCAGCCCAGGGAGGAAGACACCCAATGAAAGGAGCATCATATTTGAGGTGTGATCGTGGCCACCAAGAGCTGACACGTAGAAACTTTACAAAAAACTTGTATTGCTTGATCAGCACTGCCGCAGCAACATCGAGCGTTACGTCCAAAGCACGCCCTACATCTAAATCGAAAGTTCCGATAAGGCCCTTGACCCGTTCAAAAGTCTGTTCAGCCAATTCTGGAGGGGGTGGCGTGACGCTATTTGTGGAGAAAAGTTCGGTGATCAATTTGGAATATCCCTCAGTTTCTTCCCGCAGCAGGTTGTAGTTCGCTTGCCGGTAAAGCAGATTTGTAGCCTGTCGTACGCCCAGCCGGGCAAAGTTATCCCTGATGAGTCCGAGTTGTTGAAGGACCTGGGCGTCGAGTATCTGACGCATTGATGCTGGCGAAACTCCTGTTGCTATCAGGAAGTCACGCAGTGCGGGTCGGTACAGTGTGGAGTTATTGTCTAAAATGATGGCCAGAGAGTCCAGAAAGAGTGTATGAGGATCAAAATCATAGGCATCCTTGACAGCATCGGGATTCTCGTCACCCAAAATTTCCATGACACAGGCTCCAGCGTCAGCCGCGTCCAATTTGTTCTCGACGACCGCTTGAATGAATTCCTGGAAGAGCGCAGAAAGCTCCGTGATATCAACATCTTCTCTTGCCTGAACACCCTGTTGGACTATCTCTTGTCGTCCGCGCTCCTTCCATGCATGAATTCTGTCCTCTGTGACGTTCTCATATTGATAGCTCGACCGGACGGGAGATGAGGGCCGTCTTGCAGATTCTGAGGGAAGCCTCGTCGTGACTGGGGAGGTCGGTCCTCTCGATTGTTGTACTTGACCCGGACCTGTCTGAGTTTGCCTTGAGGCTGATGGCGAACTTGGGGTCTGTTTAGTAGGCGAAGGAGAAGGTGGCTGTGGTTGCATGGGAGCTTGATTTCCAGTATGGTTTCGTTGATGATGATGGTGTTGTTGATTGTTATGGTAATTATTTCCGCCGCGACCGAAATTCTGCGAAGAATCGCGTCGATTAAAGCCTCCACGTTGATTTTGAGAGAAATGCCCGCCACGGCTGCCTCGCCCTCGAGCGGTGCCATCATGACCTTCTTGTTGTGCGAGATTCGTATCTCCGGGTCGATGGGGGGAGGGTCTGCCTCCGTCTCCAGACGGCCGATCAGGCCTCTTTCTCTTGGCAGGCATGACTCAGCGTTTGGTCTGCCTTGGTATGCAGTGTGTTATATCATTTGCGCCGAGCAGCGAGATGTCAAAGATCCCTAGTTTCGGCAACGACGTTCGTTGACTGGGCAGGCCAGCCGAGTCAATGCTGAGGGCGAAAACAGCGAGCCTTCAGGCACTCGAGTTCTGTGTGTGTTTAATGACACAAGACACGGTGAGTGGTTGGTAATTGCCGGGAGTGCAGCGCGGACGAGGAAAGATTTTGATGGACCTGTCGCGTAGATGACCAAAGTTGGCACGAATATCACAAGCCAAGGTAAGGGCGAAAGAGCGACTACTGCTGACGTCCGTTTCGCCTTTCCCACTCACCACCTTGCGTTTCACAGCGTGGTAGTGAATGTATTTGCAAAGGATTCAACGTTGCGCGGCGATGCATTCAGAAGGTAGGTGGACAAAGAACCGAGAAGACATGAGCTGTCGCCTTCGCGAGATTGTAGCCTTGACATGCAGCCTTGTGAGCTTGAGCTTCAAAATCATTATCACGTGACTTGTCACGTGCTCTGCTCTAACGCGGAATGCCCGACTACATCCGGCTGTGATTGGAGAGATGGCGTAAGATGGGGCCCCAGATCCCTCGGTTTTCCAGTCCTTAGTAAGCGCTTGTGCCATTGACAAGTGAGTAAAACAAGTTCTGCCTACGCATTTTGGGTTTAACATTTGTCATTGATCCCGAATGCTGCACCTCTTTCTACGAATTTCTTACTATAACAAGCACGACTTACTGCTTCACGTGGGGGTCAATTACTACCAAGAGTGGAAGCGACATTTTCACAGTCGAGCACGACCCCACATCCGTGTCACCGGCTCATCAAAATAGAGACGCTGTCACTACTTGGGACGGCATCACAATGGCTCAAGGAGGTCCCGTCAATGGCAGCTCGCAGGTCAAATACGGTCAGTTATCTCTCTCCAATTCCTCCGATCCATTCATCCTGTATTCATCTTCTTTCCCTCATCGTCACTCCTCCAACATATCTAGGCAAGCTTACAACTATCCAATCTCCGCTACCCCTCCATGTCTTCTCTGCATCATCTTGTCCAGAAAGAGCGGTGACTGAATACCTGCAAGAAAGAAAGCAATCACAACCTGAGAATCCATTCGCCGCCTTGATTCCAGATCAGCTAATAGCGATTGTTCCCGAGTTTACCCTCGAATCGGGCATTACCATTCACAATGTGCCTGTTGCATACACCACGCGCGGCAAGCTCAATGATGCCGGGACAAACGCCATGGTCATTTGCCATGCTCTTACAGGAAGCGCCGACGTGAGTGACTGGTGGGGGCCATTACTCGGCGGCCCTGGGCGCGTATTTGACACGTCGAGGTTCTTTGTCGTGTGCATGAACAGCCTAGGCAGCCCGTACGGTACTGCTAGTCCAGTTACTGCGAGGGATGGGGAGCCATCAAATAGCCGTTATGGCCCCGAATTCCCCCTAACTACCATTCGTGACGATGTGAAGTGAGTGCCAAATCTGGTGGTTTTCTTAGCGGCGCAAAAAAAGAAAAGGACCCTTTCACGGCTCATTGGGAATGTAACATGAAACTAAACTTCTTTCTAGTCTCCACAAGCTGCTACTGGACGAGCTAGGCGTAAAACAAGTCGCAGCAGTAATTGGAGGCTCACTAGGGGGTATGTTCGTTCTAGAATGGGCTTACCTGGGCAAGGACTATATCCGATGCATCGTACCGATCGCGACATCGAGCCGACACTCGGCATGGGGCATTAGTTGGGGTGAAGCACAACGACAAAGCATATATGCTGACCCCAAGTACGATGATGGCTATTACTCCTTCGATGACCCGCCAGCCACAGGTCTAGGCGCTGCCCGCATGGCCGCATTGCTCACATATCGAAGCCGCAACTCGTTCGAATCACGGTTCGGCCGCAACACGCCTGATCCGTCCAAGATGCAGACAATAAGTGAACGGACGCGGCCGAGCACGCCCTCTGAAGCCAACTTCCACATCCACAATGATGGACACAACATCAAGCGTACAAGCATCTCACGAAAGGGCAGTGGATCTAGCATTCAGGCTACATCCTCGACATCGGCTCTTACTCCCGCCAGTGTTCCTGATCCGCAGTTCCACGGGCCGCAAAAGCCAACAAGTACCAGTGAAGCAGCCAAAAATGGCGAGAGCCTCGCTGTCGGAGAGTTATCACTCCCGAAATCGGGCCACTTTTCAGCCCAATCGTACCTGCGATACCAGGGAACCAAGTTTGTCAAGCGATTCGACAGCAACTGCTACATCGCCATGACGCGCAAGCTCGATACTCACGACGTTTCAAGAGGACGAGCAAACACCATTGGAGAAGCCCTGGCACTTATCGAGCAGCCCGCGTTGGTTCTGGGCATCGAGAGCGACGGTTTATTCACCTTTGCGGAGCAGGAGGAAATTGCGCAGCACATCAAGAATGCACGCCTGGAACGCATCGACAGTCCCGAGGGCCACGACGCCTTCCTTCTACAGTTTGAGCAGGTGAACAAGTATATACTGGCATTTTTAAAGGAAGTTCTCCCCGATATCATGAGCAAGGAAGGAACAGCGACTGAAGAAACGGGAGTGGGCAAGTTGACCAAATCTAGCACGTTTGGAGAGGCTGAGGTAGAGGACATCACGGCATGGTAGCAAGTGTGTCGGGTGCAATCAAGCCTGCTCTCTCCCGCCAATGAAGGATGGTCCTTGGCGACATTTTTCCTCTCTGGGGGGGTTTTTTTTTTTTTTTTCACATTTTCCCCTCGTTTATCTTATCACTAGGACAAGGTCCACGTGGTTCTGTAGAGAGGAGCTCAACGCGCGAATAGAACCGGATAAAGGATACCTTCCAACAAGGAAACGCACATTTAGCATAAATACATGCATGAAGCCCCCCCCCCCCCCCCCAAAAAAACGGCTTATATACTCACATGATTTACCTAAGCATTTGCAATCCTGATCCCTGTACAGCCCCAAGCGGCCATGACTCGATCGCACGGTTAACATGACGAATACTACTGCAATGGAGATAACCATGGCGAGAAAAAAAAAAGAAAAAAAGAAGGACAAATGCCCGCGAGGCAGAGTGGGCAGCATCTGATCGGGGCCATCTTGACAAGGAGACACGCACACATCCCCGTTTCCGCTCGTTATGTGCCAAGGCCTACGTATGTTGAGATCCACCATGAGGGGTTCAATGCCACGGCTACGACGTGCTCGATATAACGCAAGCTCGCACGAAAGATCTAGACTTGAACGAGTCGAAATGTTATGCTCTACACCCTGAGGGGGAGAGCTGACTTGGTGGTAACATCGCTATTGAAGGCCCTGATCTTGCCCAACCATCTAAAAGCAGAGCTGGACTATTTTTCATTCTCAACAAGGCAGGCAGCATGAGTTTTTAAATAAATAAAAATAAAAGTAAAAACACAACTAGAAAAGCTGAGATCAGACTGGCTCGCGCATGACCGAGCTGGTTTCAGCCACTCGCATGCCTCGCTTCGCAGCCATAACTTGGGAATACACCCATCCGAATCGCGTAACGAGGTTGTGCTGCCGCGTCTTGGTACGGAAACATGAAAGAAGGCAACCGAGGGCGGGTAAGCGCTTCCATGAATGCATGCGAGGGAAGGGGGCGGGATACAGTATCTCCTTGGTACCGAAGAGGCTTCAAGCCGGGTATCCTGACTCACGGTTCCCTTGGTCTTGTTGCCGTTGACGTCGATTTACAGTGGCAACTGCTCTGTTTTGATGATTTGCAGGGATATCATAGGGACTCATTCCTACGTAGCAATGCTTACTGTTCCTGAGCTAATTCAGTACTTCTAGACTCTTATATTCTGGAGTGATGTGAAGTACCCTAGGTAGCGATTCTAACTGGCGAGGCATATTTGCCGATACACGAGTGTCTGGCTCAACGGGGAAAGAGACAGCGCAGGTTTTGGTCCTGGTGAGCGGCCAGGGCGGCCGTTTAAACTTAGTATTGGCCAGGGGTGGAGGTTTATATGTAAACACAACGGGTAATGTGGGCGCATAGATTCCTCCCGAGCCAGGTTGGCAGGTTATTCTGTGCAAGGCGCTTTGGAGCATGTGCCGTAGAAGAGCGGAAGCAGAAATAGGTTCCTTCTTTGTCATCTCACTTTGACCTTGGACCCAAGTCTGTGAATATGTATACCTACCTACCTCTTGAGTACGGGAGTAGTACCCTAGGCATTTAGGTGGATGGGTATGTACTGTACCAGAGGTATGTACATGGATAGATACCTGAATCGTCGCGGTTGCGCAAACCAGGAACAATCCTATGAGAAACATGTGGATTTAGTTAGTCGCTTCTTTGCAACACGGTGTCTTAACGAGCTGTCAGCGGTGCGGAGAAATACAGCTTTCCTGGTTTATTGCATCATCACTCGCTTTGTCAGTACGGAGTAGTGCCTGGGGATGTCATGTCCAAGCTCAGGCAAGGCAAGGCTGGGATGAGAGAAACCGTGCACAAAGCGGTACAGGTAGATAATCGGGCCCGTTATCAATACGGAGTGGTTTCCACGGAGAAGAGCGGCGACAGCATCCAGCCCTTGGTCTCGATTCAAGGTTGCGAGCGAGCTTGGCGCTCCAGCCCAGCCCTTGAGCCTAATAAACGGATCCGTGGGTTCGTCGTACCGAGTAAGGAACATGATTCGATAAACCGGAGCCCTTGATTGTTCTGGAAGGGCGACCAGAAGAAGGCAAAAATCGTGATCCCTGTTGTCCGCCCCGCCCCGCCCCGCCCAGTCCTGCTTGAGTCCTGGTCTTCGCGCGAGCCGAGACATAATTGCGCGAGATCAAGACTACCTAAATGTTTCGCATTAGCCTGGGGACAGCGATTCGCAGATTGTTGGGTGATGCATGCACGGAGTACGGAGTATCACAAGTGTAACTGCATGCCGTGCCGACTGAACTGATAGCTGTCGTCTGATCGTCCTGCTAGTGCCAAGTCTGTGAGCAAACAATATGTATGGTGAAAAATCCGCACGGGCATGAAATGAACGTGGCCGGCAGGCGATGACCGTACAAATCCTGAACCAATTAAGCAAGCCTCTGAAGAGATGTGCGAGACGTCCCTTTCTCTTAATCTTGCGTCACGCCACCAGCCGGGCTCGACATGAACAAGCAAAACTCAGCCAGACCCGAGCAGCCACCATAATTATCCAGGAATGCTTGTCTACAGACTCAACAATGCCCATGGCCATGGACAAGTCAGTGGTAGCGGTGTGAAGACGCTATTTGACAATCATTTTGTCCACTGCGGATCACACACAGCCTGAACTTTGTTTAAGTCGTCTTCTGGCTGTCTTGGTCCCTACCATCTAAAGATCTCTCACCAGCCTACTCCGTACTCTTGTGTCTATGCCCTATGTCGACACAGACATGTGGGCTGGGGTTGGGTTGGGCTGCTGAATGCTGAATGCTGCCCCTTCGTACCAGGTACCTGGCAGGATCCCCAGTGCTCTCACACCCTCGCACCCGCACACCCTCAACATCCAGCTGATTCATGTTTCGTCGTCTAACCTGGTCTCGGCTCTGGCCTCCACCCCTGTCCATGGCGCCTTGGTCGTGCTTATCAGTACCGAGAAATTTACGGAGTACAGAGTAATCACTCGCTCCTTGTAAAGCTTGTCACTGCTTCAATATTAATACAATCTAAAATGTATCAGCAATCGTCACCATGAAAGTCACGCTGCGGGCGACGAGAGGGAGAAGCCATTACGTACATACTGTCCCAGGCAACCGGTCCGGGAACAGATCAGATCCCAAAGCCAAAGCATCCATCCTGATATGTGTGTGTACGGAGTATGTACGGCGTATGTAGGTGCTCCGTAGGTATGTATGACACCCCTTCCAACCCATGCATGCCCTTGTTGATGCGAATTCTGCTGTCCCATTTGCTCTCATCTCACTTTCGCCTGTTTGCCTAGGGTTAGATTGTTAGATTGTTTGGTTGCGCAGCCTAGATTACTGTCAAATTTTTGCTCGGCTCAGTGCAGAACAGGACTTACCGAAGCTCGCCATCCAGCAGACCATGTTAATAAACATGCCTCCTTGTTCTGGACTTCGAGCACGGTTTCTCTTTTTTTTTTTTTTTTTTTTTGGTTCTTTGTCAGACGCCGCGAGGGTCATGTTCGTCAGCGCATGACAATCTGTTGGTAACGGTGTCGTACCGTACTACTTCGCACTACTTCGCACTGCACAAGTCAATCAAAATTGGGGGCATGAGCGAAGGAGAAAGGGAAAGGATAGAGAGAGAGAGAAAAAAAAAAAAAAGAGAGAAAAAGGAAAAGGGAACGGAAAAGGAAAGAGCCAGACGCCGCCACTATCCCCGCTCTGGGCGAGGCAAGCACGCCCGCCAGCCTGTGCCTACGGAGTGGGCACGCGGGTGAAAAGATGGATGGCGTCCTGCACATAACCTTCCATTCCACCTTTGTCATTACATGTAGTTAATTTGTTCGCATTTGATGGCCGATTTCGATGACAACTACCAGGTACCACCACGCGCCAACCCGGTTCCTGGTGACTCTGACCAGCTTGTCATCACTTGCATAACAGTCCGTAAGTCTGATGTAGAGTTTCATCACTATAACTGTACTGTCATACAAGAGCTTTTACTCTTACGAGCTGTCACCAGGAACCACGATGGCGCGCGATGGTAGATACCTTAATAGCTACCTACCTGCTAATCGACGCTTCTAGCTCTATGTAATAGCCCACTCTTGCAGGCATAGATTCACCATTCATCCATCCACTGACAGTCTTGCTCGCGGGTAGCACCCGTCATTTCTTTTTTTCACCCGCATGGTATTAGGCGCATTAGGCTATGCACGCGCAGGGCCAGGTTCCATCCCATAACCGCTGCTTGGCCTGGCCCACACCCATCCACGCCGAGGTACCCTGGTAGCTACCAGGTAGGTACTTACGTGTACCTGCTCCGTGCCGGGGTCCTCCTCATCAATCGTCTGACTTTGCACGGCATGTACTGCATGTACCGTTCGGCCCAATTGTGTGTAGTCTGTACCCTCGAATCTGGGATGATACTCCGTGCCTGCTGTTACCGATAGCCTTATTTCCTTCGCCGCGCCTTCCTTTCTTCGCTGCATTGGCCGGCCATTCGATTCATTCACCAGCCTTCGGCGTCCCACTGCGTCCCACTCTTTAGAGTCGTCGCCAACGCACGGAGTCTAACATGCCGCTGTCTCGCTTGGTTGGATGCAAATCCCGAAACGCTCTCTGCCCAGCCCAGAATCTTTCCCAACTTTCGGACTTATTCTCAGTCATACACGACGCCCCCTCCATGTTCCTGTGCTACTACTTCTAACAAAAGGTTTCTTCATATCCCTTTTCAATCCTCTTCATTGCCATGGCCGCTGGTCCTTGGACTAGATGATTGGGCCGTCGAATGTGCTCGTCGACACGGGAATCGAGTAACAACAAATAATTAGTGGCAATCACCACCATCACCATCACCATCACCATCGTGTCTTTCGGCTCTGACGGATTAAGGCCCGCCCTGCCCCTTCAGCATTTCAACTCGCAAATTTCTGTCCTTGCAGGTGAACTCACAACATTTCTATCATTACCAGAGAAGCGATTGCTGGACCTTTACTTCAACACCCGTATCCCAATTTAAACCGTCCTTGGCATTTTTACAGGACCATCTTCCACACTACTGAATTGCTGATCGGTTTACATCCTGGGTTCCAAGTCTCCATCGGATTTAAGCTCAGCACCCTGAGCCTGGACAACCCGCCGTTGAATGGACCTGGAAACCCTCTTTTTAGTCCGTCTTGGATAGATTTTCTCCTTTGCCCTGGCTGTTTTCCCGGCCCCGTACCCCATGACTTCTCCTTAAGCCCAGCAGCCTCTGTCGTCAATGTGTCTTCGACCTTAGTACCATGACTGCTGTTACGATGGGCGGAATGCTTCCTCCCCCCATGAATCCTCCTCGCCGTGATAGTCTTTTCGGCATGAGCAGAGCATTCCATAACTTCTACAATGACTATTCTCATATATCAGATCCCAATCTTCGCCGGAGACTGGCCCTGTCCGAAATAGACAAGGTGCCATTAGGCCTGCACCGTACGTGGTCTCTTAGATCTCTTCCTGTGCTGGATGTTACTCTTGACGAAAACGTGGAATAAACTAATCCTCGTCTCAGATGTCCGGGCTATTCTAGTCGCTGGTACGGGCTTCCTTCTCGACTCCTACGACATTTTCTCCATCAATCTCATAACGACGTTACTTGGTCTGGTATTCTGGGCTGGAGATGATGTGGCCAATGGTTTCGGAGCAAACAAGGGCGTTTTGCCAGCCACGACCAATCAGGCACTGAAAGCATCAACGAGTGCTGGCATAGTCGTCGGCATGATCCTTTTCGGTCGGCTTGCAGAGTATGTTAATCGGAGTCATGTATGTGGCTTTCGCTTCTGACAACTGTGGCGTGTAGTGCCTTGGGTCGCCGACGAATGTACGGTATCGAACTGGCCATCCTCATCTTTGGAACTTTCAGCTGTGCCTTGGTTTCTTCAAGTCCCTCCATTACCTCGGCTGGCCTTTTGATATTCTGGCGAGTACTCATGGTATGCAAGTTCAACCTAGGTGGCGATAAGTGTCTCGCAAGCGACCCCAACTAAACAGGCTCTAGGGCATCGGCATCGGAGGCGATTACCCTCTATCCAGCGTAATCATTTCGGAATTTGCCCCCACTCGATGGCGTGGTGCCATGATGTCGGCTGTCTTCTCCATGCAAGGTTTGGGTCAACTCATGGCTGCCATCGTAGCGCTGATCACAACCGTGGCCTTCAAATCATCCTTTGTCAAAGTTCCAAACGAGCAACATTGCGATATTGCGTGCCGAGTAGCTGCTGACCGTGCTTGGAGAATTATTGTCGGCGTTGGTGCCGTTCCTGCATGTCTCGCGCTTTACTACCGAATTACCATTCCAGAGACCCCAAGGTACACTTTTGATGTGCAGCACGACGTTGAAAAGGCCGACGCCGACATCAAAGCCTATGTATCTAGTAAGTCGAACAGTGACTTTGACAGCAGCCGTCACTCCCGAACCAAAGTTTCGGAGAACTCGCTGGATCTTCCGAAGGCATCATGGTCCGATGTCTTTGCTTATTTTAGGGAGTGGGGTAATTTCAAGGTCTTGGTCGGGACAACGATGTCCTGGTTCTTCTTGGTACGTAAACAAGGACTTGTCATTTCCATCATTCCGCTAAGCTCAGCGCTAATTGAGCGTAGGATCTTGCATTTTATGGCCTCGGTCTCAACCAAGACATTGTACTCCATGCCATCGGCTATGGCAGCGGTAATGATATGTATCATAAATTGTGGAACAACGCGGTGGGCATGATTATTCTCACTGCCGCAGGTTCCCTACCTGGATACTGGACAGCTGTTCTTACTATCGACACCGTTGGACGTAAGCCACTCCAGATCTTTGGCTTCTTGCTGCTCACTATTCTGTTCAGCGTCCTCGGTTTCAGACTCCACCACTTGAGCGAGGGCGCAATGCTAGCTTTATACATCATTGGGCAATATCTTTTCAATGCCGGACCAAACACCACCACATTTGTGGTCCCGGGTGAATGCTTTCCCACTCGGTACCGGTCAACTGGACATGGTGTTTCGGCAGCTTCGGGGAAAATTGGTGCTATCATTGCTCAAGTTGTTAGCATCCCACTTTTGAAAGAACAAAAGGTCGAGGGTTGTGTTCGGAAAGTCTGTTCAAGGCATCTGGACCGACTTCTTCAACTGTTTGCACTTTTCATGCTCTTGGGCACATTAGCGTCACTTTTGATACCGGAGACCAAAGGTGTTACTCTTGAGGAACTGTCGGGTGAATCACGCACGAGCTACAACGCCGGATGTAACGGAAGCATCAGCCTTGGTTCTCCTCGCTTGCGAAGCTGGAATGTTTTTCGTGGCGGACAACCCGCTGGGTTCGCGTACCCACGTGTTCACCTTAAGCATTTTGGCAAAAATCGATCCTCTCGGGTCGATGTCAAGACTTCCCCTGAGCTTATGAAGGGGAGTACTCGCCAACAGCGGACAAAATTTTGGAGACGAAGTAGAAGAGTGAGAAACAGTAGCGACGGGTCTCGCGAAGTCGCGTTGCGCGATCGCGGATCTGAGATGTCAGATGCAGAGTCGGCATCACAGAGCGGTGTCCTTCAACAGCTACAGCAACAGCAACAGCAACAGCAACAGCAACAGCAACAGCAACAGCAACAGCTACCGACTTGGGGCGCCGGATGGGGTTGGATAGACCGTGGTGCGCCTCGAAGAGGGATGGGTAGCATGCAGCTGAACGACGTCGGGATGCTTTTGCAGCCAGAGTGAAATTCTGACAAGATGGACTAGAGATGGGTATGAACGTGAAAACAAGCATGGCGGTAATTCGTGATTTTTGCAACAGGTTTGGGGGCAGAGCATCAGTATGGGTAACGAATATGGAGGAGCATTTGCTTTTCAAGGCGTTTTTGGCATTGGTTACAGGTGCATTAGATAAGATACCCGCGCTGGAAGGCGTGTTGAGTTTTCGGCGAACGGTGGAGTGCATGTGTGTGACTAGGAGGGCATCTCTGACATAGATCCACGGCTGTCTGCTGCCGCAGTAGCAATATAAGCTGGATGGTACTCCATGGAAAAAATCTTGGTAATGGCCGCGGACGTGATGATGGGGCGCTGAAATGACAACCATGCTATGAATATACGTTGCTAATGCCAATAAAACAAAAGGCTAGAACGGAGTGATCTGAGCTTATTTGGCATAATGGGGACCATGGTTAAATCAGCACAACAGCAAAGTCAACGAAAATACTAATCCTGAATATACGCATCAATCCTGGCCTGATATGATCAATATCCTAATCCTTCATTGACGTTCCCTTTGCCCAGTTTCCATGTTCTTGCACCAACTGCACGAGCTTTGCGTTGGGGACATGCGATGAAGCAGAATTGTCCTATCCCAAGATGTTGCATCAGTGGCGACGTATCCGCGGGTGTGTTCCATTCAGGTCCGAAGCGTGTATCACACTTGAATTTCCTCCGGTGACCAAGGATCCGATTCCAGCGCATGTACTTTATTCAGCTACTGGAACGACGCTATTCGCTAGGCGAGACTTCTGGCTAGGGGCTGTGAGGATGTCAGAAACTGCCATGGCGCTTTGCGATGTAAGTAGGCTTCGACAAAGTCTGACGTTCGTGCTTGGTATGCACATTCGGCAAGGGCGAATTCATCGTTGCACTTCGGCCAGCTGATAGCAAGGTCAAAGGGAACACAATCACACAGGTTCTTTCAGCCCGTTCCGCGCTGCTCTTGGCTGTCGCTGTCCTGGTAGCAGATTGCTCTCGCATCCGTCAAGCGCTCCCATCGCTTGTGCTTCAGAGTGCCTTTGCAGTAGGGCACCAACTCGCGCGGGCCTATATCTCTGCTGGCGGGAGGACCCTGGCAGACGATACTTCTTTCCTAAAGATGTCTCGAAGACGATGAAAGCCTCGACGTCTTATAAAATGGAATGGCCGCTGCTCTTGGAGTTTTTGAAATTCCCGTCGAGACGGTTGGACAAGGTATGGCTGGTGTTGAGGCTGGACTCGATACCGCTTAGCATCTTGGCGAACACCCAGGTGGAAGGGCAGGGCTACATGGACGTTTTTCTGCTCACTATGGAGCTTGCTAAGTTCCAAGTCGACGCCTTGTCTTGATAATGTTCGCATGGCAGCTTTGTACGGCAGAAAGAAGATGGTGTATCTTTAAAAAGCGTCAACGGGCTGCTTTGTTCAAAGACCGGTTGAGCCGTCAGTCTGGGAAAGAAGAAGACAATGTATGGTATGCTCGGTGGTTATTGTTGGAAACGAGGGCAGTAGCATTTCGTGGCGGTGCTTTCAAGATTATGCCGCGGAGACTGGTCAGGTACTGAAGGAGGTTAGAAGTTCCAGGGAAGATTGCCTAATTGCGAGAATGGGTTGTCGTCAGCGTGACTTTCTGAGCAATCTTGAGTGAGTGTATTGAGCCTGGAAGTGTTCCTATCTCGGCATGTAGAAATGCGGTTCTTGCGGTGAATGGATTTATGCTGATGGGCTTGCTGTTCTTCGCCGCGAGTAGCTCCTCAACACGCTTTTCATTCTGTTACGGGCGAGTAATGATTGCGCTGGGTGGAGTATTCAACTCAATTTTTTTTTGCAAGGCATATCTATCTTAGTTCCTCTGTGTTGTGCACGATGAATTCTAACAACATTTGGCTGGCAGCAGGTTAGGTTTGCGTCTTAGGAAGTCTGCGCTGCTGAAAGTGTTTCTTGAGGACAGGACGTCATCTCAAGAACTCCCCGGTCGCAGCACAGACAGCTTCAGCCAAGAGATGGTCTGTCCGCTCGAATTTGAACCCGACAGTTGCTGAGGACAGAGCATGGGGAAATGTCATCGGGTCAATTGACATCAGTGCAACCAGCTGAGGTCTGAGCCGAAAAGTCCTTTCATGAACGTTCCCCCCTTTTTTCAGCATGACCACGCACCTCACATCCTGGCTGGCTGGGTCAGAGCGCAACAATCAATCGATGATCGGCATTTCACTACGAGGAACCAACCAGCTAGGATGAATATCCCCGCTATCTGTGTGCTTCGACAGAGACCAGTCGCATCACATGCAATGAATTTTGGAAAAGGCCTGCAGTAACTGAAAGGCCTTTTCTTTCGTCATTGTGATGTGCAGATGGCGGAAAGGCGTAGCCGTAAGTGTGGCGATGGACATGTTCGAGATGGACTGGGGGAACGTCAAGGGATGTTGGTTCTTGTTTGAATTGAAGTGAAGTGAAGTGAGTTGGGTTAAGGAACTTTGGAGTCGATGAGACATAAACCTTACCTGCCCACCGGCAGGCATCATCATCCACCAAGACGGGGGATTGCGGTACTTGATGATACTGGCAAAGTACATGGCGCTTCGAGTATATGACGACCAGCAGTTTCGGTATCTATGGTAACCTAACATTAGCTGCCATGTTTATTAACTGTAATCCGACTCAGCCTTGTCACAGGCATACTACCAAGGGGGAGGGACTATAACTACCCAGGTATGTGAGATCAGGATCATCAGAGCTTATAAGCTTGTGATTATTACGCGATATCTGGGTAAGCAACATCCTGGATACCTTCTTCTTTATTCTTGCGCGCATTTCCTAGGCAGGGCCGCAACGTCGAGGTCCCCGGGAGCTCTCACAGAATCGCAACATTCCCGGGACGACCTTTCGCCTTATTAATAGCAATTTTGATCGGCGAGCATCTGACGTAGCAGGGGTCCACCAGTGTCCTGTGAAAGAGGTCGATACAAGGCTAGTCTCCGCGCCCGACGTAATCGTAATAGTTCAGCTGTACTCCGTACAAAAGTCAACAACTCCGGTTCACATGGGTCATGTGGTTAAGATCAGATCGGGATGCAGCGTCCGTACGTACATGTGTATGCTGTATATGCTGCTGTGCTCCGTACCTACTCCCTACATACTGAGGCAGTCTGCACATTTAAGATTATGTTAATAAGACAATGGCGAACTGGTGGCACGAGCACGAGGATGAGCATGGGGGGGAAAAGCGCGAGTCTAAAGTTTTGCACCCCGGCTTGCGGAAAGAGAGGAAAGTGACGAACGCCCTGATTGGCCACCGCTATTGGCCACCGCTATTTCACTACAGAAAGTCCACGACGACAATGCTAGCGGACCCATACCTTCTCCGATACATGCTAGGTACCTAGAAGCGCGCTGAAACTGCGACTCGTGCAATGTGCCACTTTTGTATATAGAGAAGATTGCTGAGAACTTCGATTATGGAGACGTCCGCATATAAATTTAAGTACATCCCGCTCAGCCTAGTCTTTCGCCCCACATCCCTTCTCGCGACTTTCCTAAGCCTCAGGAGCCAGGACTCCGAGGGGAATCTACAGACAACAAGCAAGTCCTTGCGATGATCCTCCATCAATCTATCATGTCCACGCGTCCTCTACTATCGTTGTCTCGCTCATACGAATATGGAGTACCCATCTACGGCTTCTTATTTGCACCTTCAGCTTACCAGGTACTCGGTGCCGCTCGCAGGCGATTGGACAAACACCTTGCTCGTCAATGCATAATATATGGTTACATTGCCCCCTTGCCTAGCCTAATGCTGGTACCCAGGCTGGTGGGCACTGGCCTCCCTGTTGTCTTACTCCGTCTGCTTGGGGTTCAACAACGGAAGTCGAATGATAAGAGTAAAAAGAGTAAACGGCGGCCCGCTCTCGAAACCAACCATTGTACCATGAATCATCGTGGCCCATGTCTGCATCCCCATGTAAGCTTCATCCATCGCAGCCGCAGCCGCAGCCGTAATTGACCAACCGTCAAGTAGTCTAAAATGCGAGGCGCACATTGAGAATCTATTCGCAAGGTCACATCGGCAATGCAATGGCACCCTCAGAAGGGGGCCACAGACCACCTGCGAGAGCATGGCCCTATCTGGGAACCCAGATCCGAGTTTAGTTCTCCCGTCCTCTTACATTATGGAACTTCTCCGCCTCGAAACCCAGATTTTCTCTGATGTCACCTGTGTGTTCTTATCCAAGTCTTATTCCCACACAGGCCAGGTGGGAATGTAGAATAGGGCCTCAGTCTCTCATGACGAGCTGACCTATATCTTGACCATGGGCGTGGGCGATATCGAGGGTCTGGACGTGCCCGGCGTTCCCAAATATAGGCCCAGAGAGATGCGGATATGGCTCGTCTCGGTGGTCGGTTGGATGACCTTGTTGGCTGGCCTGGCTGTTATGGCGAGGCTGATAAGTAGGAGGATACGGAAACAGCTGCTTTGGTGGGATGATTATCTGATAATATTCTCGATGGTACGTCCTATGCCTTCCCTCCTTCCTGTCTGGCACCACAAGAGACAACCACCATACCCTTCATGCAAGTCAATGTCTTCCTCGAGGCCGAGGCCACACATATTGATGCTTCCTTCGCAATAGGTCTGGAATTGGGCCGTCGTTGGAATAGGATTCGCCATGTTTATCGAGGGCGTTGGCTACCACGCCGATACTATTGGCCCCGAAGCAGTCGTGAACATCTCCCGCTGGCTACTCGTCACCGAAATCATCTACGTGTGGAACCTGTGCTGGACCAAGCTCAGCCTCCTCGCCATGTACTATCGCATTTTCCACTTCCCAGCCTTTAAAACGCAGACTATTGCCGTGGGATGTTTTGTCGTTATGTGGGTTATCTGCGCCTCTTTTCTCTTCACATTCATCTGTGTCCCAGTGCAGAAGCTATGGCGGCCAGAGTTACCTGGGCGCTGTGTAAGCGAGTTGGGTGTCTGGTTGGCGAACGCGAGCGCCAGCATCTTTTCCGATATCATAATTTTACTACTGCCGATCCCGCAGGTTTGGAGGCTGCAGTTGAGGACAATCGAGAAGGTTGGCCTGACCTTTGTCTTTGGACTCGGTTTCTTGTAAGTGCTTGACTCCTTGCCCCAACTTTTTTTTTTAAATAAAAAAGAAACCAACTTGAGAGAAAAAATACCTTCACAACTCATTCTCCTGTGAGAATATTTTTTCTCGGATTCCGCGAGACAGATTCATATTGACGTGTATATTTCAGCGCAGTCCTCGCATCCGCCTTCCGAGCATGGGTCCTCTTCAACTACACCACGAGCGACATCTCCTACACCCTCTCCCCACTGCTCGCTTGGTCTGACATTGAAATGTCTGTCGGCATCATCTCCGCCTGCCTCCCCACTATGCGTCCCATTGTCCGCCTAGTAGCCTCTAAATTGGGCATCGTCAAGGACCCCAGACACCCTCCCGCCTCCGAATCCGCTTACAAGTCAAACGGCGGAGTCTCTTGCCGCGACGTGAAGGACTCATATCGAAGCAGCAGGGGTGACATTCAAGTGCCCCCCTTCGCAACACCGCAAACGCTGCGATCAACTGCCGAGTCAACGAGACGCCCAAGTAAAGACATCAGTGGTTATAGGCTATCGAACAAAGGGGGCTTTGATGCAAATGAGCGACTGGAGGGTATCCTTGTCGAGACAAGCTTAGAATGGGGACTCGAGACCAATGGCAATCAGGTACCTCAAGGGCAGGAATCGAAGGTTAAACAGGAAAACACAGGCCGTCGGAAGAAACGAGACGAATTCGTATGACGTATCTAGTAGCATTGAGATTGACGGCATGGGTGAGGTAATGAGCAACGGCCGTGTCGCGGTGAAAAGAAAATGAAAGTAAATATAGTGTGGCGGACTTTGTACATGCAACGATATCAGTCAAATAGGAATATAAGTACTTATCTACAGCAACCCGAACAGAGGCTTCGCACGTAAGCTAACTAAGGACCTGTTGGGTACGGTGAGTTTCGCTTTCTTAGTCAATGTGTATTACGTTGGTCGGGCTCAATTTAGAGCACGATCATATGCCAACGACGCTATCTCTGGATTTGAGTCGAAGCGAGATTTGCCACTGGTCTCTGAACAATTACCAACATCTCGTATCTCGCGGGATGTTGATAGATGCAAAGCCTGCCAGGGGAACACCACTCGATGTGGCGATTCATCTCTGTGGCTACGATGCCGCTACTGACTCCCATTTCAAGAGCACGGCGGAAGGCGATGAGGGTCAACGAATAATCAAATCTCCCATCTTTCCGTCATGGAGTCGACAACGATAGAAGCCTGAATAAAATATGACGATGGCTGTTCTGGGAAAATCGACTCCGCTTGTTACTTCAAGATGGCTTCCATGTCAAGCCCTGGGGCAGAAGAGGGCAAGGCAGAGTGTGTGAGGTTTGCGTTGGCAATCTACGAAAAAGAATGTATCGTCATAGTATGCGCGAGGTGCTCTGCGGCGTACTCTGAGCTTCGAAGACGCGCACGAGGAGAATCAGGATGTGCCAAGGACCTTGTGAAGGGCGGCATGGCGATGAGGTACGTGATGACGCCGGCGCAAGGGAGAGCTGATGAGGGCTGAAGTGTGATCTACGACGAAGAGTGCGTGGGGCGTCCAGACGGATCAGTATCCTTTCAGCACTTATGATGATAAATCATTCAATGAAGCATCTCTAACGTATTCTCATGACATGCCGGTCCTGTGCTTCCCGTTTCGCTGCGCGACCATCGAGTGCCTCCTGAATTCCATGGGAAATCCGCTCTCATGAGCACACAGTCATTTTCACTCCAGGCATATTTTCGTTCGCAAGAATATATTCATGAGACTCCGCATGTTCTCAGCAACTAATGCAGTAGCGAGTCGCACATCAGCGCAGAACCAGTTACCAGCGGCAGTAGTTCTCAGTGTTCCCTCCCATGAAACTCGTTACCATCAAGCCGTCGAGCACCTGGGCACTTAGAAGGTTAATCGGAGAAGCTCCTTTCGAAAGTCGCTCAGTTCCAATCCAACTATTTCGCGCACAACATCGCCACCAGCTGAGGAAAGGCGGCTTTGCCAATGGCAAGAATGCCGCTTTTTGCATTTCAGCACATCGCACCATTTCGACAGAATATCACAAGTATCCTGGACGCTCATGCGCGCTGGCAGGTCTGAGGCTTGCTTGCCTGCTAGTCCAGCTCGGCTCGTTTCGATCATGAGTGAACCCAGGAGCACCGATCTGCACGCGAATCCGCAGAAGGCGTCCTCTGGACCTTCCTGCAGTCGTTGACGCAGGTCGTCTATGTATCCTGTCATTTTCCCCATGGCCTTTGTCCGATGGCTCTCGATAGCGGCTGATCCTCCGGATTAGCATGCGTATACTGTTGATGGGGGTTTTCCTGCTTTACGAACTTTGTACGCTTGGTGGCACGGGTAAGCCCCATGTCTCTAACGGGTGACGGGAGCCCTTGATAGCAAGCTCCGTCATTCTTCTGAACCTCTCGTGGTTGGGGAATACCCAAGATACGAAAAGCCAGATCATGGAGTCTCGGCAGTGTGTGTCCGGGAGTGGTCTGCAGGCCCTCAACCAAGACTTGACGGCAAACTGAGTCACCTCGCGGCACTGATAATGATCAACAAGCACGGATAATTTAGCAAGAGTCTCCAAGTCAATCATAAGCGGCACCTTCAGATGGTGTCCGTGAAAGATGTTCATTAGTAGCAGGAAGGCTCGCAGGTCCCATCCCGTTGCTGTGATCTTGTAGCGAAACTTTCTTGGGCCGCCAGAACTAGTTGATGATGTCTCAACAGGTCCCAAGATCTCTTTCCGGCCTTCAGAAAGCATGCGCCCAAATACAGGCGCGGCGGGACTCAGGTCCATTGATGACAGCCCAAAGTGCACCTCTTCACTATTGTCTGTTGCGGTGTCGGCTACGCCGCCGTCATCTCTTGCATCTGTAGCACCTTCGATTTCCTGCAGTGCTACATCGTTACAATTCTCTCCGCTGTCTGTCTCGACTAGATTCTGCTGGTTAGGGTTTCGAAGGATCAGCAGTACGTCCGCATCAGGGTCAAGTTCGTGGTACCCCAAAGCTCGCTTGCAGCCATGTTGAGACATGAGCGCGAGAAAAGCACGCTGGTAGATAGAGCAATGGGTCGCGCTTAAGGAAGCTTCAGATCAGAAGGACGTGGAGTGCAAGCGAGGATCCAGAGGGAAAGTGATTGGGGATGAAGTGCTTGGGCGCTGCGGAAACTGTTGGACTTGGAAACTGGATATACGGAAATATCATGACTCGTAAACAGCACTCTTTGCCATTGTGCAAGGAAGTAGTGGGTGACTGCTTGCTATGAATCTATAAATTTATGAATGCAGGATTCTGCGTATGCTTTCAGAGGATCTTTCACGGCATCCTCACTTTTTGCAGCCTGGCATCCAGGCAGCCACATTAAGCCCAACACTGAGCGCATGGTGAGAAACTGACTTGCTACGGAGATTGGGGATGGAGCCCAAGACAAATTCACGGATTTCCAGGAGGCTCGCAGAGGAGCCGGTATGGTGATGAGAGCAGGCGAGGACGAGAACGAAGTGGCGGACGAAATTTAAAGCAATGATGAGTACGTCAGGGCTAGAATCGGGTACAGTAAGACAAAAGCAGGGAGGAAATCACGTATAAGGCAGCGAAGTGGTTCATATATTTCATTGTAGCATTTAACTACGCGCAAGCTTGTTTGCGGCTTGCGTCAACCTACTTTGTCAGTAATAGGACTCTGTCCCTCGCAGCAATGTAATACGCTCACCAGAGCGCACATATTCTCCCAAGTCGTATCAACTTGAATTGCACGTGGCAAGTTTTTGTGCCTGCCTTTTGATTTAAGTATGAACATATCTCAAGCCGGTAATTACACGCTGATACTTATAAAGAACGAGATATAAAGTCAATCAGGGTCCCTTAATACATCCCTGGTACCTCTCCCTCGCCCACGTTCGTAAAGAAAACAATATAAATTATGATTTGATAACACACACTATACGCATGACGCAAGTTCCAAGCTTGGTGCGTTTGCTGCAAAACTAGATGTCACAGCCAGTAATGGTATCAGTCATTGAACCTGTGCTTGACCTCCTGATAAAGCCGATTCTGAACTGCACCTTGTGGTCACAGTCTCTCGCCATGCCGATGGGCTTCAAGATCGCCCAGTTTCAAGCCTTTCATGTCATTCCAGATATCGGTCAAGTATGGCTGAAGGATATTTTGGATATTGCACGGGTGCCGATTTCTATTTCTATAATAATTTTTGCAGTTACAACCACACCACTCTGGTGTAGTCAAGTTCCGGGCAAGGTTCGAAAGTTCCGTCACGCTTTTGTCTTCATGCTTTCCAGCAGAATCCAAGTCGTCAAGGCCAGCTTTTTGCATTTCAAGGATGAGGGAACCAAGGAGGATCGATTGGCAGGCATTGTTGTCGCAAGTCGACCCAGTCTTCTTATGAAGACGAGCACGCAGGTCGCGTACGCTTTGCAAGATGCGCCGGATCGCTTTTATACGTTCGGATTCAATAGCGTCTGCTTTACCAATTAGTGCATGCTTATAGCTCCCCTTGTTTGAGTTACTCACCCAGCACGACGGGTGGAAAGGGCAAGTTCCAAGTCTGAAGGGAGCCACCGCTTTGCTTAATAGCAAGGTCGGTCATCGTCTGAAAGATGCTGGGATTTGAAAACACCCAAGATACAAAAGTCCACATCATAGATTCTCGACCATATGTATTGGTCGTCGTATAATCAAGGTCTTGTACCCAGAAAGTAACGAAGAATCTTAAAATCCCGTGACATTGATAGTAGTCCGCGAGAGTACAGAGCTTGGCGAGGGATTCTAGGTCGAGATGGGGTGGGACTTCATCATGATGGCCATGCAGAATGTTCATCAACAGTAGGAAGGATTGGACATCCCACTCTTCTGCCGATATGTTGTAAACAATCGTGGACCACATATCCTGGTTGTCGGACATGCCTGCGGACTGCTCAGGATGAGTTCGGCTCTCTTCCCACCCTCCGCACAACATGGACTTGAACACAGGCGATGCGAGAATGAGGTGCTTTGAAGACAACTTGAAATAAACCTGCTTGCAGTCGCTCTTGGAAATCTCAGATGAGTGTCCATCTTCATCTGCGACACACTCGGTAGCTTGCTCTGCTTCCTCCGTCTCCGGGCTAGGATTAGCATCGTTGGTGTCCTCAGCAGTCACCCTGTCCGCAGGCAAGGCGTGATCAGGGTCACCATCTTTGTTCATTTCCACAATCAGTTGCATATTCGGGCGCCGAAGTACCAGTAGCACATCGCCGGTTGGATCTAGTTGGTGGCACTCCATTTTCTCAACCACGTCACTGGAAGTATCCATGACGAGCTATGGTTGACTCTTATGAAAGATATCGGCAGGACAGATTTGGAAAGATCGGAGGTCGGCACAAGATTCCTGGCTGGAGAAATAAATTGAGCTCCAGGTGCAAGTGGAAAAAAGAGTCAGTTGTTGGGAATACTTAAGCATATGGTTCGGGTCATAGACAAACGCTGCACCAGGGCATCGTTTGATGCTTCAGCCTCACGTCTCTGTTTGCACTAAGCCAGTGACTCAGAGCACTTGTTACTATTATAGCTTTTGCAAAAGAGGCACTCAAAGTGGTGGCTTCACAAGTCCGCAGACTTTATCGACGGCATTGCCTGCTTTCTTTCCAATGCTCCGGACACTATGGTTGAGAAATCACACCGGTTTCTTCTCTGCGTTTTGGAGCCATTCCAACCACTCCTGCTTCGTATCTGGCCATTTGCTGAGATTATAATAGCACCGCCAAAATAGCCAAGCCTCATCGTGAGGTTCCATATGGCCACGCAAGCGAATTTTCCACGTGCAATCATCATTGTCTTCAAGAGATGGCCGTATTCACAAACTCCCACCAAACTGGCAAGCACCCACTATGTTCCCACTCAATGATGCCCGAGATTCTGCCATCCTGAACAATGATTGTTTTCGCGGTGAGCTCGCCATGAGTAAAGGTATGCGGTTGGCCCGCGGGCATGCGGTGTCTCAAAACATCGACCAGGTCTTGCGGCACATGTTCTAAGCTCTTTTCCATTGCATCCTAGAGCTGAGCATCGGAATCAAAAGGACGATGGGGGACTCCGTCCTTGCCGCCGAATAAGAACGCACTGTATGCTGGCTTTCCATTTATCCTCTGTATTCTCGTCGAGCAAAGGGACCCCCAGTTGAGAGATGTATTCGGCAGTCTGCTTAGCGTAGTTATCCTTTTCGCTGTCTGACGAGCTCGGCCAGACTTCATCCAAGGGTTTGCCCGGTAAACGCTCTGTGATTATGAAATGACGACCTGGTCCCGTCCAGTCGTCAACCACAAAAGGAACAGGTATCGTTGTGTGAGCCCGGACAAATCGAAGATTGTCGGCTTCTGCGGTAGGGGGATCGCCACGTCTATCTTTGAGGATTCTCTGCGAGCCAAGTTGCCAAGCTGCCCGGTCGCTAAGGGCATAGAACAACTTGACATTGCTTTGATAGCGACAGGCTTCGTGACGTTCCGAGGACTAGCTGCATACAGTACATGGTTCTTGTGCATCTGACATGTTGGGGACAAAAGACTCCAGCCAAGTAAGCGATGAGCGGGGGAACTGGGCGATGGAATGATGGGGGAGGTTGACGAATTCTGCAGCGTTCGTGCTTTGTCATGATGCACGAAACGTGACTTGTCTTGTTAGTTCGTCACTTCATCCAAAGTACTTTTTTTTTGGCGTTGCAGGGACAGGGATAATGAAGGGTGAAGTACATTGTACTATCTTCTATTCGTCTTGCACAAGTGGCTTTTCTTCACCGCCGTTTCACCCAACGCCCTCGTGGTGCAGTTGACGATGGATGCCCTCGCACTCGCAGGCGCTTGCAACACTATAGCATCGACATGGCGAGGCGAAGGTCATTGTCAGCATTATTATTGATTATAGTAAGCTGATTGTATGTGAGAACAGAAAGGATACATTACAAACAGGGGACTAGAGGCATTTATGTAAAGTAGACTGCAAGAACAGTGACGCAGATGGCTAGCTAGCGCGGCTTTTATGTCGCCTGGTACGTGCGGATTCGGCACGTCACGGTTGGAAGTTGAATCCGACTTGTCATAACGATCATGTTAATATGCGTGTAGCGTTGAGATCAGATTTTGTGTGTAGTAGTCTGTGTATTGTATGCTTGAGGACAAATCCTTCTTTCTGGTTGCTGGTTCTAGCTGCCAGGTACCTAGGTACCTAGGGGTATTCTGCGGTCACGTGCTCTGTACCTCAAGGGAATTCGTGCTTTTTCCCCGCAACACCACCTTTGCGCCCGAATGAATATGCAGAGACTGGTAATGGGTTTGCAACGGGCTTCGTGGCTCAGGCCACTGAGGATGCGGTAATCGCCTAGGCTGTTCTTTCTGTTTCATATCAACATTGTCCCCCTCACCGACTATCTCACCGAGAATCTAGAAATGCAGCAACGGACTTTTTGACAGCGACTAAACTTAAAACAGAAGGCGGTACATACCTCCGCATACTAATTTCCCCGTAGAGGTACCTCCTTGACTTGGAGTCACGTGGTGGCCAACAACCAACCCCCCTTTTCTGGAGTCACACAATCTAGAATCTAGCCTTAACAGAACAAGAACAGCATTATCAATTAATGCAACTTATTGTCCCGCAAGGAACACCAAAAACTACCACGTAGCAGGCTTGTCTGCATACTAGAAGTTACAACACGCTACACGAGCTGCTCTAGTGCAGCAGCATAGCTCGTCACGGCACTGCGCCTCTTGTTTCGCACGGTCTTAGGCAGTTGGATACCCTTGAACAGCTTAAAACTGTACATTCTACTATTATGGCAACGGACAGGTACCTACATTTACATGCAGTTATGGTGCTGAGCCAAGTCCCCTAATAAAGTCGAAGTAATTGGTACGTAGCACTGAGCTAAGCCGCTGCAGAGAGATGCCTACGCAGGGCTTAACAGTAGCTTAACTGAAGGAAGACCTCACATTATAGAAGACATAGAATCCCCTTGACTACATACGTAAGGGACCTAGTGCGCAAAGTTGAGGAGGTAGCTCTGCAGGTACACCCTCTCATCAGTCTCTATTTACCATTGTGGCCACTCATGACGCAGCTCTGTGGAAACCGAAACGTCGGCACGATCAGATATATATAAACATTGACTTACCCGTAAATTCAGAATCAGGACATGGTTGCTGGTAACTTCATTCATCATAAGCTGCCTAAGTATCCATATATACACTTTCAGCCTTCACAAGAGCAAAGTACTCCAACCCCCCACTCATATAATAAACAAAGAAAACCGCTTTTCCCTGCCATACTGCATATATAATAGCGCTTGATTTTAGTGTCCCCGCCCCCGCCTACCTGGGTATCGTAGCATTAAGATAACGACGAAGAAAAAAACGATAGATGAAACAAACAGCAATTTAGTAGTCTTCCCATCCGCCATCCTCACCATCGATTTCTATCGTCGTCCCCAGCGCCTCCTTCCCCTGACGTATCATATCCTGAAGTTGCTTGTTGAAGGCAGTAATCCTGACGTCTGTGTCACGCTCTTCTCTGTGTCGCCGAGCCGCAAGCTGTCTTGCTTCGGCTGTGAGTCGCGGGCTGTTATCCATGTCATCGGTGGCACCGCGGCTTGACGCCGTAGAGGCACTACTATGTGTGCGAGTGTGTGTGCGGCCGTGTGGGAAGGTCTGCTGCTGCTGCTGCTGCTGCTGCTGCTGCTGCTGTGAAGAGTTGTTGGACCGACGACGGCTATGTCCGCGTGATGCCGGTGTGGTGGGAGAGGCGGTGCTGGCGTTGACAGAGGATGTCATTCTACATAGTTTCGTTGGTGACGGGGAGCGAGACGAGGCAAACGATGCTGCTGACGCGGGACGAGGAGGCTTTTGCGTGGCTGTGGCTGGCGGAGACATGCAATTTCTGCTGACTGGAGGGGATGCTCGGCAGGGAGCTGCGCTGGCTAATTTGCCTGATAGCCGATGTTGATTGTTCAGCGTAGAAATGCGACGTCCCGTAGCGGCAGAGGGACCTTGGTTCCTGTTTCTTGGAGATGGTCTGTACGTGGATGTTCTTCGAGGTGTTGCCATGCTGGGACCGTCTCCGGCTTGATCCTTGACCATGACCCAGTTTCTGCCAAGATCGTCTGTTGGCGCTGTCTGTCGTCTCTTTGCTGCGGGCCCAGACGGCGTTGATGCTCCGCTGAGGAGACAAGAGTCCTCCGCCGCATCCTGATTGTTGTGGCGATCGCATTCCGGGAAGTAACCAGGGATGCGATGATGTTGGTCCGCACAACTGTCGTCATTGCGGTGCCATGCTTGGTCTGGTATCGATCCGTCAGGCAGCACCCCTTCTCCCGGTGTCATTTCAAAGCCTCGGCCCCCGCCTGCATGGAATCCCTTAAAAGCTCCAGCCTTGCAAAACTCCCACACTTTGCCTACTACGCCGCCGATTGTGCTAAATGCCAGCGTGCCCCATCCTGAAGACTGATGGTCAGGGTGCTGGGGCAGGTTGAACAGGGGAGTTGGCCCACCGGCATGGACAGAATCGACATCATCTCGACTTCTCTTCGAGCCAAGCGCTTTGCGATAGTCTGTGTCCGAGTACATGCTGTCACCGAGAATCTCGCTGTCAGCAGGGCCGCCAACAGGAGTATCGAGCCGGCCGGCGAGTGTGTAAGCGCGTCCGTTGGGCGCAACGTGTCTGCCGGCAGGGGTGATGAGAACTGTGCTTGCACTGTTGGCTTCGTCGTGGTCGAAGCGACTGGCTTCCTGCTTGTTGGCCTGGTCAGCTTGCCGAGCAACGTCGCGGAGTCGCTTTCGCTTAGGAGTGGGCGTGTCGCCGGACGGCCGAACAGGGGGGAGATATCCAGGGGAAGATGCTGGCGACACCGGCGGGCGGAAAAGACCCTGGTGTATGCCATCTGTATGAAATGCGCCAGGCATATGAAAGCCAGATGATAAGGTCATGGCTTTGGAAACGTAATCTCCAGACCCAGCTAGCAGTATGACGCAAAGTTGTGTCGAGGACCCGTCGGGTTTGTATTTGGTAGCGGGCTCGAAATGATTGACGTAATGTGGGAGCCCACTTGATGCGTCCGAAATATCCAGCGCGACTCAGCGGGAACTCATCGCAGCAGCGGTCCTGTTGTGTTTGATGGTCTTTGCCGTGAAGAAGGCCCAGAATCGTCAAAGCTGGGTGAGTCGTCGGTGAGTCGTCGATGAATCGTCGGTGCAGTTTGTTCTTGGCGGGGTAAAAATCAAGTCAGTCGGGCCGTGTTGTCGTGTTGCCAACTGCCATCAGCCATCAGCCATCAACCGAGCCACAAGTTGTCCAAACCACAACAGCGTCGCGGTCTCGTCTAGGCGGGTTATTTGCCTCGGCGTCTCTGGAGCTCTGAAAAGTGTGGTCGCGGGAGTGTGGCGGGCAGGATGGTGTGCAGAGAGTGCAGAGTACGTAGCTAGAGGAGGTAGGTGGGTTACTCGGTTGCGTGCTCGTGACCTAAAGTCATGGACGAAGGGTGTCTGCTGGAAAAGATGGCTGCCTCGGCCCCGCGAGACAGATCGAACTCGTCAGGACACTTTTCAAGATCCTGTCTTGACGGAAGATTGTAAATTGGCGGAGCAAGGATTGTCAGGGAAAAGGACAATCCTCCAAAAGCGGTGTGTGCCTGCAGCTCAAGCGGCAAGACTACTACTGTCCACTGTCCAGGGTTCTTGAGAGCTTGCATACGCAGCCAGGGCGGTGAAGATGAAGGAAGGGGTTTAAAATGAAATCTTGTTAGCTTGCGCCCGTTGTGTCCGTCGCGGTGTCGGTGTCGGTGTCGGTGTCGGTGTCGGTGTCGGTGTCGGTGTCGGTGTCGGTGTCGGTGTCGGTGTCGGTGTCGGTGTTGG
>KQ061752.1:74117-88346 GCA_001008035.1 Atkinsonella texensis
GGGCGCCAGGATGCCGGGTTAGAAAGCCAGCTCGGCATCAAGGAAATGCAGCATACCTAAGCTACGCCACGCTACGCCACGCTACGCCAATACCAGCTTTGCGTGCGGAGTACTCCGTAGAACTCAGCTTTTACAGAGTCCTGCCCTGATGCAAGGAAAGGCGGCTATTAAGCTATTGATAGATTCACCCGCGGTGCGCTGCGCTAACCGAATTCGGTGTGCCGCAGGGCCGCAGGTGGCGTGTACGGGTTGTACCCGGGCCCCACACCCGACACCGATCAGGAAATCAATTGGGGACCAAGATCCGCCGCCGTTGAAGAAAAAAAGACCAGACCGTTTCTTCCTTTCTTCTTCTTACCCAGATGGCAGGGACAGCGGCAAGTGACAGCAGCGAAGCCTGGCATGTTCTGCCGCATGATCCCTGATGCAGTGGAGGTTTCAGATCCACGCCGCAGCCTCGTGATCACAAGTAAAATTCTCTCCCAACTACCGTGGACAATGTGGTCTGCATGCCGGTTGAGAGCCGATTGGCATGTAAAGTGCAAATCTTATTTCTGCACTGCAACGTTGTGCATCAAGTCTGAAATCGTCTTTTGCCTCCCCATCATACAAAAAGACAGCCCTCTCCCAGCATTTAAACAAGAGGACTTCTGCCAGCCTTGGGGAGATACAAAGAAGAACATAGCAGCAAACTTGGCAGGGACACCTCTTCGCTTCGGCTCTCTACCGGCTTTTACTTCCTCTTGCCTTTTTTTGGCCCATTTCTATTTATCGTCTCTGCCATCGCAAGCGCAATGAAGTACACGATTTTGGCGACCGTCCTGCAACTAGCGGGTGTATGCGCATCTCTGCAAGTGGGCTACAGACGTCGGGGGGAAGATGACTTCAAGGAGAAGATGATGGCGGCCCACGATCTCTATCGCGATCAGCACAGCGCAGCGAAACTCACTTGGGATGATAGTTTGGCTGCCGAGTCCCAGGAGTGGGCAAATACCTGCAACTTTAGGCACGATGTGAGCTAAAAGACCACGTCCCCTCTCCTCTCCCCCTTCCTTCTCCCTTTGACCTGTTTTTGTATGAAGACGTCTTTCTAACCAACGTGAGGGCGCTCAGACTACTGGAGAGAACCTCGCCTACAAGACAAAGTTCAAATGCTGGAGTGAATTCGTGAACATGTGGGGCTCTGAGAGAAAGGACTATGATTTCGACCATCCTCATTATTCGCCAGGCACGGGACACTTCACTCAAATGGCGTGGAAAGATACCAAAGAATTTGGCTGTGCCCACAATTATTGCCCCCCGAAAGATGCTCAGAAGGCTGATGACGGAGAGGCTGTTGAGAAGGCTGAGGGGACTTACGTGGTTTGCAAATACTCGCCGTCAGGAAATCGAGAGGGCGGGTTCAAAGAAAATGTAGGCCGACAGGTGTATGGGACCCTGGACGACCAGTACTGACCGGAAATTGTCTACATGGGAGCTGGGTCTTCCGCGAGATTCACGCGTTCGAACGTCGGAGGTTGAAACCTTCTAGGCTGATTGTTCTTTTTTCGAGGGGGTTACAGAGCCTAGCATTTACTTTCTGCCATTGCATCCGATCAGCCGACTGAGAGTGCGATGTTGTCATTAACTTAAAGACGTTTATATATAGTCAAGGACCACTTGTCAACGGTGAACATAAATCTCAGGCAATTCCCACATGCACGCTCCTCACCGACTGAATAATTCACGCATGGCAAATCGTCATTGTACACTGCAGTCACAATCTTAACACTAGCTTAACACTAGCAGTGGGCGATGTCATGAAACGTGCAAAGCGATATGAGGGATATCAGCGAAATCGCGTCCATTGATCTCTCAGCCAGCTACAGCACCAAGAGAGGAAAAAAAAAAAAAAAAAAAAAAAAAAGAGCAATCTCATAACCATGACGAAAGAGAGGCTCCTCCCTAAGGCGCTGTATCACAGAATGGGTAGCGGGCGGAAGTCTCACGTAGCAGATGGCGCAACAATCTTGAGGTCCAGGAGAAAAGGAAGGTGGCCTTGTTTGTCAAGGCTAAATAGTGGTCACGTATGAGGGAGTGGGGACCGATATAGTATAAGGTCTCGGGTAGATTACTAGCTACAGGTTGGGGGGGGGGGGGTGTGCAGACAGGCCGACCCTCCCCCCCTGTTCACCCGAACTGGCTAAGGGCCGAAACCTCTACTATGCAACCCCTCTACGGAGTATAATGGAATAGAACATTCTGCGTAGGATAAACTCTAGGGTAGGTTCTGAAAAAATCAATAAAAATAAAAATAAAATAAAAAAGGTTGATATAAGATATATCATCTCTTGAAGGGGAGCTTCGTCTTAGTCGGGCGAGCTAGCACTGGTCAGGTTAGTCTGCGGGAATAGTGGGTTTGGCCCTACGAACGTTTCTAGTCAGGTCGGGCGGGTAACTGGGGGTGGCCCGGGTTTTCTGAACCCTCCGGGGTAACAAGTGACGAGTAAGAAACCTCACTTGCTCACCAGAACTGGCATATTCCAATTGGTTCTACACGAATAGTTGGTAAAATGAAAATTAATTAAAAAATCATCATTGTGGAGATTACCAAGATGATAAAACAGGGCACTGGCGCACCAAAAAAATATGACAACTGATTAATTGATTCCATGTATCTGGGTACGTGGGATGGCAATCCGAAGCCGAGGATATGCCCTCTTTCACGTGTATGCCTTAGGCATCGTGGTGTTGTGCGCGGGGTTCGGGAGCGCGGCGTCGGACTAACGTACGGACAGGACCTGATTATGCCAGAGTCGGACTCATCGGTGACGAAGAGAAAGCGTTGGAATCCGACCCGCTAACGTCGATGCGTTTCACCATCAATAAAGGTGCCGACAGGGGATTAGGAGTTGGAGTGTAACAACGGCGCTTGCTTGCTTGTTTACAAGACGCTTGTGCTAAGCAGCAGCTTTGTTGTTGTAATCCTATTAGGGATTTGCCAACATCTGACAAGCTACGGTCTGCTATTTCCTGGGTCCGGCATGCCAGATCGGACAATGGACCCTTGACAATGAATTCCGCCGCTCAGTAGGGCTCCCCAGGGCTGACAATTCTGTTTGCCCTATCCTATAGTCGCTGGCTATACTCTATACACTTTTGCTCTTCACTCTTTGTTGCTAATGCACGCTACACCCACCAGTCGTCCTGATGATCGTCATGACAAAAAGAAGCTGAGAAAATCAACTGTGAGCGTTTCACCCTACCTAGCATTGGCACATGTTACAGATTTCCTCGGAGCATTTTAACCAGCTCATACATATGCATGTTGTCGATGCAGCCGGCACAGACAGGTTCAGCATGCAGCGACGCCTCGTTGGTGATCTGAGCTCAACTGGATGCAGATGGATGGACAAACGAGTCAAAGTCAAGTGGTGAGGGGCAACGCGGGGAACGCTTGCACCAACGAGGCTACGGGACCCACACCGCCTTCGATACATGCGCGGTACTTCCGAACAGCCGCGGTTAGCGGCATTCCTTGCACCACAATTTCAGCGATATCTGAAGGAGATGATGGTAAAAGCAACTTCTTTGATAACCACTTGAGCTGACGTATTCATCTAGATCTGTTAGCACTGCTGCCAAGAGCGGCCGGCGAATGCAGGTGGCCCTTAATCAGCTGCAAGGGTCGCAATGTAGCTGTAACCTGTGTAATGTAGCTCTTTGTATCTCTGTGGAAATTACCACGACTTTCTATGAGAGTGAGGTTTCTATTCTACATAAAATTAAAGCACTCGTTATCCCTGACTCCGACTGCTCAATTCGTTGACGTCGGGCGTCCAAAAAAAAAAAAAAAAAAAAAAAAAAAAGGACAATCATTGCCAGAGGCTGAAAGGCGGCAAAGGCAAAGCTTGAAGTTATTATACCAGGCACAGGGTATAGTGCCACGATCAAAGTCTGTCAAATTCCCACTCTACACCTACTAGACTAGCTGGTAAAATGAAATTGTTTCTATACAAAACAAAGCAATATTATCTTTGTCTGTAGGTCATAGAATCCATGGCTCACGGACCCGGCCTAACGGTTGGTCCGACTCCGCGCTCGCCGACCCCGCGCAAAATAGCACGGTGCCTAAGGCACCCACGCGAAAGGTGCATGTCTTCTGCTTCCCCTTCCTCTTCCCACGTGGAGATATAAATCATTCAATCCGTTACCACATCTTGCGGCTGCACTACTGCCTTGTTTCCTGTTCCCTCAATCTTCCTAACACGTAGTCTTGGTTTTTTCTTGGTTATAACACTTCAAAGTCTTGTTGTCTTCAAGATTTCTGATTGATATAGCGGGGTAGATTGTAGCAGGTACCTGGGTACCTACCCGGCACTGTACCTAGGTTGTGTGTGGCAGACACAGCAGGAGAGGGTCAAGGCCGTCGTCGTCTGTACTCCGCACCAGAGTGGGCTGGGCCATCTAGGTTCTATTGACGAAGCTGCCCGAACAAACGGAATCGGTGAGACAGACCCTTGATGAAATGTGAACTTTGGCTGCATACGGTGCTGCCCCACTCGGATTGACCAACGGAAAGCCGTCCATTGGTCACACATGACAAAAAGAATCGGTGCAGAGAAGTCCGTGGCATCTCAGTCCCCACCCAATGGAATCACCCAATGGAATCACCCAATGGAATGCGAGGAGCACTGCTGCCAAGCCTTTGAAGCTATTCCATTGCAACAAAGCTACAAGAGTACTGTGAGGTAAGCGGGCAAAAGCTACAAATGCGCGGGGTCGTTGAGTTGAATGTAGAAAGATCAAATTCGATTTCCTTGGGTCTCGTGGCCTCGCCTGCCTCCTGCCCCTCCTCGCCGCCTTCCGTGTTATATCACCCCACCATCCCTCTTCGGCTACCTCTCTCCTAATTCCCCTCTTCTCTCTTTTCCTCAGCTTACGCAAACAGCGAGAGAGCCGACTCTTTCGCCTGCGTTATCAACAAGCTCTACTCTCTCGTTAGTATCTGCGAAATAATGGCCGAGAGCAAGTGTCCAGCGCGCGCCTTGCTTACCGTTGCTGGTGGCGGCACTAGGAACCACGACTGGTGGCCCGAGGCTGTCAGGCTCAACACCCTTCGCCAGAATACTTCAGTCACCAACCCCCTCGGTGAAGAGTTTGACTATGCCGCTGCTTTCAAGTCTCTCGACTACGAGGGACTCAAGAAGGACTTGACCGCCTTGATGACTGATTCTCAGGACTGGTGGCCTGCTGACTTCGGCCACTATGGCGGCCTTTTCATTCGATTGTGTTGGCACAGTGCTGGCACCTACCGTGTCCTTGACGGACGTGGCGGTGGTGGTCATGTTAGTCTTTCATTCATCCCTCCCAAACCATCCTCAATCTCACCGACTCGTCCAAACTAACTTTCGCCCTGCCTTGGGCGGCTTTGTCATAGGGTCAACAGCGATTTGCTCCCCTCAACAGCTGGCCTGACAATGTCAGTCTTGACAAAGCCAGACGTCTGCTGTGGCCTATCAAACAGAAGTACGGTAACAAGATTTCATGGGCTGACCTGCTGATTTTGTCTGGCAATGTCGCTCTTGAATCCATGGGTTTCAAGACTTTCGGCTTTGCTGGCGGTCGCGTGGATGAATGGGAAGCCGACGAGTCAGTATACTGGGGAGGAGAAACCACTTGGTTGGGCAACGACGTTCGTTACCGCAACGAGAAGGATCCGCAGAAGCGTGATCTTGTGCGTCCTCTTGCTGCTGCGCATATGGGTTTGATCTATGGCAACCCGGAAGGGGTTGACGGCAATCCTGACCCCGTTGCCTCGGCCCGAGAGATTCGCACCACCTTTGGTTACATGGCCATGAACGATGAGGAGACCGTTGCCTTGATTGCTGGAGGTCACACTTTTGGCAAGACCCACGGTGCCGGTCCCGCAACCAATGTAGGAAAAGAGCCCGAAGCTGCCAATATCGAGCAACAGGGTTTGGGTTGGAAGAACACTTACGGTACCGGCAAAGGTCCAGACACCATCACCAGCGGCCTCGAGGTTACTTGGACCAAGACACCGATCAAATGGAGTCATCAGTTTTTCGAATATCTCTTCAAATATGAGTGGGAGCTGACAAAGTCTCCCGCCGGCGCCAATCAGTGGGTGGCCAAGACCGACGACCTGATTATCCCTGACGCCTACGACGCCAACAAGTTCCACAAACCCAAGATGCTTACTACGGATTTGGCCTTGCGCTTCGACCCTGAATATGAGAAAATTTCTCGACGCTTCTTGGAAAATCCTGATCAGTTCACAGATGCCTTTGCTCGCGCTTGGTTCAAGCTAACTCACCGTGACATGGGACCCAAGGCCCTTCACCTTGGCCCTGAAGTACCCAAGGAGGACCTGATTTGGCAAGATCCTATCCCCCCCGTCATTCATGCTTTGGTTGATGATAACGACGTGGCTGCCATCAAGAAGGAAATTCTCAATCTCAATATCGATGTGTCTCGGCTTGTGTCCACCGCCTGGGCTTCTGCCTCCACCTTCCGGGGTAGCGACAAGCGCGGCGGTGCCAACGGTGCCCGCATTCGTCTGGCTCCTCAGAAAGATTGGAAGGTCAACAACCCTCCTCAGCTACAACAGGTCCTTGGCGCTCTTGAGGATCTTCAAAAGCGCTTCAGCCAGAGTGGCAAGATGATTTCCATTGCTGACCTGATTGTGCTCGCCGGTGTTGCTGGCGTCGAGAAGGCTGCTCGCGACGCTGGTGCCAACATCACTGTTCCTTTTACTCCCGGTCGTGGTGATGCCACCCAGGAGCAGACCGACGTTGGATCTGTCGGACACCTTGAGCCCATTGCTGATGGCTTCCGCAACTACGGCAAGTCCCACGGTGTTGTTAAGCAGGAGCACCTCCTTGTGGATCGCGCCAACCTGCTGACTTTGTCTGCCCCTGAGCTCACTGTCTTGATTGGTGGCCTGCGTGTCCTGAATACCAACTACGATGGTTCTACTCATGGCGTCTTTACCTCCAGACCCGGAGTCCTGACCAACGATTTCTTTGTCAACCTCTTAGACATGAATACCGAATGGAAAGCGACGGGTGATGACACTTTTGAGGGCTTCGACCGCAAGACGGGTGCCAAGAAGTGGAGCGCCACTCGCAATGATCTCATCTTTGGATCTCAAGCCGAGTTACGTGCCATCGCTGAGGTTTATGCCAGCGCGGATGGTGCTCAGAAGTTTGTCAAGGACTTCGTGGCTGCTTGGGATAAGGTGATGAATTTGGACCGATTTGATGTGCAGAAGATTGGAAACAAAAAGGCTGTTAGTCGGCTGTAAATGTTTTGTTAATGTCGTATGAGAACAACGAACGTAATGAGGGGGTGTGCGACACCATTAGGAGATGGCAAAAAAAAAAAAAAAAAAAAAAAAAAAAGTTTTTCTTCACAATGGCAACCGGTTACGCAATCATACAAACAGTTTGTCACTTTGCCTTGAAACAAGCCGCCCTCGACCGCGCACTGTAGGATAACGCCGAATTTGCAAGCCATTTTTGCCGAGCATGAGCGGTCAAGAGCCTTTGCACTAACGGCGACCTAGAAGGTTTTGTAGCAAATTGTTTCCCTTTGAAATGCAACGCCCCTGATCGATTCGCAGGACTTTTGGCTCGTTTCTTTGCAAGGACGGAGATTCATGGTAGCTATGGACTGAAAGTGAGGCATGCGGATCTTGATTGCGTAGCTCAAAAGTAAGTTTGCCTTTTTCCGCTGAAGAGGAGGAGACTCTCTATAGTGTGTGGGTCTGTGGCGTAGAGGAGCCCTTCCTATTGGCTACATTATGATCAGGTCAGGTCGTCGTCGTCGTCGTCGTATAATCGCGGTTCGTTGGATCGCGTTTGCTTGGTCACGGTTTGGCGTGACGAGAATCACGACCGTCGACAGTCGGTGGAATATATAATACTGCCACGGCCGAACCGCGCCCCCAGCTGCGGCAGGACCTTGATTGCACCATAGTTGGGCAGACTCGCAAGTCGAGGTGTTGCTTCAGTCGCGATGTCCTGGAAAGACAAGCTCAAGCATCTGAAGTCCCAGGTCGAGGACGTGATCAACGGTCGAGACGAGCAAAGACAGGAGCAGCCTCAACAGGGGCCCCCTCCGCCATTTCACACTCGGCCGCCTCCTCCAGAGGCCAATACAAGCTTCCACACCTATTGGACCCCAAGATTCCACCCGGACACGCCCATCAACGTAGAATGGGATGCTAAGATCGGCAACGGAAGCAATGGTTGGGGCAACCAGGAGCTGCAGCATTACACTGCTGCACCGGAGAACTCGTTCCAGTAAGTTTCTACTCTTTTTGCAAAATAAAGCATGCTACGCCAACGGACCCTCGATTCTTGCCGGATAGAGAGCCCAAACGATGGAAAGAAGACAAGACTGACGTTTTTCTCGTCCAGCACCCCAAACGGCCAACTGGTCATCCGGGCCCTGGCAAACAATTGCTCGCACAGTCCAGAACAGCGTTACACGTCGGCCCGCCTCGTGAGCAGACAAACCCTCGGCCGGGACCAAGGCGTCCTCACGGCAGTGATGCTGGCCCCCTGCGCAGATGGGATCTGGCCTGCGTTCTGGCTGCTCCCCCAGGAGCCGTTCAAGTGGCCCACCGACGGCGAGATCGACATTGCGGAAACTTGGAACGGGGACCGCCAGAATAGGAGCTGTCTTCATTGGGGCCAGCATCACGAGCCGCAGAAGCATCGTGTCCTGTGCACCAAGATACATGACATGCATGCCCGGCCCGTGCGCTACGATTTCGCCTGGCAGCAGCCCGGCGGGAAGGCTGGCCAGGGCCGGATGGTCTGGTACATTGACGGCCGGCCGGTCATGAAGGCTTCTGTTCCCAAGGGGACGAGGCCCATGAGGGACATGGCTGTTCTTCTGAACGTGGCCATGGGGGGCAATGTATGCGGGGGGAAGAGGCCGGGCGATGGGTGCTACGATATGGTTGTGCATTCTATGTACCTGGCGAGTGAGCTGGAGCACGGCGGCGGCTGGGGGCGGTTTGACGCGGATTGGACGAGCACGCCGGAGGGCAATACGTATTAGGTACACACGAGTTTACTTGTTTTCTGGAATCATGACATATTTCCCCGGAAGACAGCGAAACACGTCTGTTGGTGGCTTTTCCAGGCACAACTCACTAGGGAGCCTCGATGTCCGGATGTCCCGGATCGTCCGATGTCCGCCTCACTACCATGCATCGACGACTTATCCACGGAACAGGGATGCATGTACAAGACGCTTGTTGAAGCAAAGCCTCCGGTTGCCAACCAACACGGATTGGACACAAGCTGGCGCGACATGGCAACATTCTGGAACACACCTATAATTGCAGAAACTCGGCCCCAATTTTGCTCTAATAAGAATAGGACATCCGTTGCCGACGCCGTTCTTACATGAGACATGGCTGAACTGGCGTGAAGCTTACTGTTGAGCTGTTCCCTGAAATTCGCGACTGAGCATGCTGGCTGTCCAGGTCGCTTCTTAACTGGTCCCTACACTACTAGTTCCTGATATCAACGTATGTTGAGCGGATATACCACGGGCGGTTGTATCTAACACGCTGGAGTAAAGCGACCACACGGGTAAAATGATGGGGCTCATGGCGAGGGTCAAGACGCACGAGGGCATATTCGCTTTCAGACTTCTGCAATGGAGATGGGAATTACAACTCGTTCAACGGATCATCTCGTGGCTCCGAAGCTCGCGTTTCCTATTAGACCACCATTAAGACATTGAACCCAGCGGAATAAAATTGGGCCCTTTCACACAACTATCCTGAGTTTTGTGCATTCCCTCGCGCAAAAATAGAATCCTACGAGGGCTAATGCAAGGAGGATTTTAGTACTGCTTTAATAAAGATATCATATGCGAAATTTTGCGATGCGAGAAGATTGTCATCATTCCTAATCCAGAACCATCATGCTGCCTTGCCTCTCTTTACATTTTGTGACAATTCTGTGGCACAATTCATCGCCTTCTCGCCATTCACTGTGAATTTGTGTCAAACGTTCCTCCGCCTGCCACGCATATGGATCCTCGATGATACACAACGGTCAATCAAATCGATGATGTCAGTTTTTCAGCCTCTGTAATTTTTTCCCATTGTCCAAGCAGGGACTTAGGAAAGCCTCTGGATGTACCACCACCCATCGAGTCGCGGAAGTCGAACACATATCCTCGTTATCGCACCATCTTCATCACCATTTTCATTAGCTCCGTAGTAAATGTCGATAGATTCGCGCGGATTCTCGGACCAAGGCCTTCGGTAGTTTGACAACATGATAGAACCCGGGAGAAAATAATGGTTGGTTATAGTGAAGCCAAGGTGTCGATCGGAGCCGACATGGTTGGCAAAAACTTGTACTCGGAGATCGCCTAGATAGTAAGTGTGCGTCCTTCGGAAGGTGATGGTCCTCTGAATGCTCTGTTGATTGTTCCGATTGACAGTGGAAAGATGAAAGCTGGCGAGACACGCAGGTTGGGGTTGGCGGCGGAAGATTTCTTCGTCATCGACCGCCGCAAGCTGGGGAAGTGGCTGGCGCCCTAGGACAGCGTTCGCTTGTCCTTGTGGTTTAGCAGGAATTGCGGCGCTATAATCTACTATAGCAAGGGAAAAAAAGGGCACTAAAAATCGCATTTTGGATTTATAGTTTAGTACTTGGATGTAATTAAGGAGGACAAAAGTGTAATTCAAGTTACTATAGTTAAATATATATCAGTTACGTGCGCGACAGTCGGTTGTATTTATATAAACCCTGATTTAATCCCTTACTAATACACACTCTTTACAGCATGATATTCTAGTTTTCTGCATCCGAGCGTTCCAAGACAACCCGAATGTTTGCGGCCAGAGCCAATCGTTTCAGGCCCTGATCTTGCAGGGCTAAGCTAATTCTCCACATAAAACAGGCGCCAAGCCTAATTTAGTAGGCTAGAATTGCACAAACCTCTGTCTCCACTAGAAATTAGGGTGCACACCCTAGCTAGCAATATGCCTACTGCACTAGCAGGGGCAGCTTAGATGCCTATATCGGGCTTAGCGGCACTAAAAAAGAGATTTCTTTGGCTTTTTAGGCTTTGGAACAGTCGCGGAGAGACGAGATTAGTGCTGATTGCTACGAGAATAAAGTAGCTAGCCCACAAATAGACCACAGGACCATCATCGCTTGTTTAGGTTGCGGCTCGGCTGCGAGTAGGCTAGTCATCGTACCGTCATGAGGAGGCTAGTCATGTGGCTAGTCATGAGGCTTAAAAGGCTAAAAGCTCGATTCAGCCTATTTTCTTAAAAGCTTGTTATTTACTCGCCATTCGACGACCACTGGTATTTATGGATTGGTGGCGTGGGAGTAAGCGCGTTGATTGGCGGAGGCGGCTTCTATGCGGCAAGCTTTCATGCTCCGCCGTTGAGAGGACTTGTCACTGACATAGATCGTCTTCAGGCTGCTTTTAGCCTGAACATGGAGAATTTGCATTATTCCTCAGACCCACGCCACATTACATCAAGGAGTGGAATAGTGTATTGGCGCTAGAGGAATAACCCGTTCAATCTACCTACTGCCCCCTACTTGAACGGAATCTAGTCCAAGCTAAACCACATCTAGCTACCATCCGCACCTTGTGCTATCAAGCAAGAAACCTGCAATTGTTGCGACACAGCCGGATCCAACCTCGTCACGCAGGACGTGACCTCCCATTGCACATACAAGGCCGCTTCCATTGAAGACGAAGTCGGATTCAGACACGCTTGTTACATATCAGAATTGACCTCTTTCGTTACCGTCTTCTTACTCCAACGACCATCTAATGACCGCCTCGATTTCGGCCTGTGACGGTACGAATCCGTCCAGGCCGAAGCCAGATCCGGCACGTAGCAGCGATACTTTATTACGTCAATCAACTGTTTACCTGTCTGGAATTCCCTTTTCTAGTGCAACTCTATAGGTCCAAACTATCCTCTATTGGTCTAGGGTTTGGCCGCCCATGTTGCGGGATAAAGCACGAATCCGCCCGACACAACCCCCACGTGACCCTAGATGAAGCATATAGTCAGAAAGCGGTCGTCAGACAGCTAGGTTTAAAGGCATTATCTCACTTGTATATAGTATATTACTTTGTCTGGTATCTCATGGCTCTCTAGTTAGTGTACGACTAGGCACACGGTGTTCACTCCTAGGTCTTACCTCATGCAATGCCTGGCACCAATTGGGCAAGGACACAGAATTTTTTTTTGAATGTAATATATTACCTTTGTCAGAACCACTGAGCAGTTACATCAATTAATGCCTTCTTTATGGTCTTGTCGAATTCGACCACCACTTGTATGAATCCAACCACGTCAAGTCCCCTGCTCCGTAACAGTAAGAGTCAAGTAAGCATACTTGTCCCCAAGTCTGTACAAGGACAAATGCCTCACTTTTCCTAACTCTTCCAAATTATCTTGCAGCGTTGCCTCGTCCTTAGGTCTCAACAGCAAACTTCACTCAGCGGCTGCTTTGTATACTTCTGCACAGCGGCTTTCCCGGCATCTTGGTCAAAAGAGTGTTAAGTTGGGCGTGAAAAGTGAAGAGAAGTATCTGTATTGGGAGACGTAGTAATAGAGTCCAGTATGGTCGGTCGTTATACAAGAGTATCGATTGGAGATAGGGGCTGCTAGAAGGCGAGAGTAAATTCTGCGAGGCGGTGCTCCTAAAGCCGTGCGCAGCTGGAGAGCAAACAAGGCTACATTCTAAGAGCAAGACAGCTTTCTTGCCCTATCTGGGTACATGGGGCATTAAGACGGACTATGGAAAAGGAGATAGAAGGGGGCGCAGGTGGTACACCCAAATCCATCCGTCCAACATGCCCAGCGTAATTAGAGAGGGTAAGGAAGGGCAGGCATCAGAAGGCAGAAGTAGTAGGAGGGGCGTCCAAACCCACACGTCCCCTAAATAAAGACAAGTAAGGACATTGTGCAGAGCCCGGATGCTAAATAAGCATCTCGGGGGTCATGTGCAATGCCTGGCGCTTTGGTATTGGAGAGACAAGGAGACAGGAAAGGCGCCTCAGAGCGGACGGCAGGCGAGTTCAAATTTCGGACGCGGTGTCCCGTCCGCTCTCCCATATATCTGATAAGCTACCAAGCGGCAGATTAGTAGTTGGGTCGGTGACGACCAGCGAACACCGGCTGTTGTGTGTATGACTGCAGGTGGGGGGAAGCTATAGAGGGAAATGGGTTCGAGGCGAAAAAAGGCTTGCCGAGATGATGATGGGGACGTCCTGGGTGGCGATATGGGTGATCTATCTAGAGGCAAAGTAATGAATGTGCTTGTCTGATGCCAAGCTCTCGGTTTATGCAGCTGCACCGTTGCATGCCTACCCAGGTATGTTCTCTCGCGAGGCTCCATTCTCAGACAAGTACCGGTGACCTAGTACTAGCACTAGGCAAGGAGTATGAATTGCAGCAGCTGCAGCTGTATCACGCCAGAAGGGTATGGACATGGTTTAACCTTTTGTGCGTGAGTGGCCGCGTCCCCGCTTTTGAATAGAATCTCTGTCGCCTTCCATTACGACATCACAAAGCGTGCTGGATGAGGTGGCGGTTCCCAAATTTGATTCATTCATCATTAGTAGTATACATAGTCCATACATCACGACTCGGCCCCGCTGACGACTATTTTCCGCAGGTCATTGAACCAGACGTATCGGCTAACAATCATATATAGGTGCCTGTCCCACGTGTACTGGCTGTCGTGGCTGGCAAAAGCCCGACGGGTAAGGATATACCGGTGCCAAGTGTTGGCCACAAGTGCCCGGGTACTGTGCTGAGAGTCCGCGGTACTTGAAGGGAAGAAGGTGGCAGCCAAGATTCGCCACAGGAACGAGAGGGCCGTCAAGGGGAGGTCCAGCAGGAAAGTGTACTTTCTTGGTAGTGCAACGGAGACGATCATGTACGAGGCCGGTGCTTTCTCGTTCTCCGCGACGTACTGGCTGAGAAGCATAGTTAGCTGTGAATTGGCCCGAAGCGAGGGGGAGATGTGAACTGTTGCCATGGACTCACTTGACGGCCGAGCTGACCGCTCTATGGTTGATATGACCCGAAATGCCACCTTCATCGAATGTGATGATCTAGGTTACGTAAGCGGACTGTGTTAAGAGAAAAGGGGGGGGGGGGGGGGGGGAAAGGACTGGGGGACGCTGCGCCCCCAAGCATAAATTTTCCCC
>KQ061752.1:106550-128490 GCA_001008035.1 Atkinsonella texensis
AAAAAAAAAAAAAAAAAAAAAAAGTCACCGTTAGTTTAAAAAAAATTTTTTTTTTTTTTTTTTTTTTTTTTTTTTTTTTTTTTTTTCGTTTTATCATACCCAAACCACGGACGCAGAAAAATACACGTGTGATCCGGCCTCGCAGGTGAAGCGGGATGGTTGATCCGGAGTACAGATACCTTGGATCTCATTGTCGACGAATTGCACGACCCCGTATGCAACAAGGGCCGTGATGATGGCGCTGAGCACCTGACCGCGATACATTGCACGCGGTGGGAGCTTGGCGTAGAAGCCCATCTTCTGATCGGAGATGTAGTTGTCTGCCTGGCCGTTGATGTTGTATCCGAACGCTTTGACAAACATGAGTGCTTCGGGATGACCAGGGAGGGCGTAACCGACAACCAGCTCTGTCACGACGTTCAAGCCCTCGGTCGTCCCTGCAACAGCATACAGGTAAGACATGGGAATGAGGAATACCAGGTTGAGGCCGATGACGAAGAAGATGGTCCAGACTGGAGTGTCGAGTTGGGGCCAGTTCGTGACAATGATGATGGCGAAAATGAATGCGACCAAGGCGATGATCGAAAACCACCAATCGGGGACTTCTGGGTACTTGCGCATCAGATTCGTGAATGGATCATCAAAGCCGTCATAGATCGAAGTGCCATCATCTATGGTGCTTAGGTGTCTCCATGCCTCACGCAAACGGCCTTTGGCAAGAGAGACAACGGCGTTCTTGACCCCAACCGCCGTTCTTTTCGTCGTGCTAACAGCAGCAGCTGACATGCCCCTGTAAGCCTTCACCAGCGGACGCCAGGTATCCAAAACGATGAAGACCATTGTCAGAGGATAGAATGCAAAGTAGGCACCGTAGACAACCAGGTTCCCGGCGCTGTAGAATGCCGGGGAGTATGCGCTATAGGCATCTTGGTTCATGTACCCATCGCCGGGGTTGATGACCTTTGAGATGTTGTACGAATTACCAGTGTTGTCAAAGATGCCTGAAGAGTTTATAGGAAGATATGACGTCCACCGGGTATTGGAGTAATATAGCCCAATGATAACCAAGCCGGCTAAAAACGTGCCTGAAAACTGCTGCACGGTGACGAAAAAGGGATATGCGAGGGGTGCCGAGTATGTGCCGAGCAAGTTCCAGTCGAAGCTCGAGATGGGATTGAATCCCATTCCTGCCGTCGAGCCTGTGATGATGTTGAGGTTGAAGTTGTTCGGCGAAATCCACGTCATCCAAGCGAATAAGCTCAGTGCAGGGAAGATAAAGTCCGGGAGCCAAAAGTACACAGACATGATGCCGAAGAAGAGGAAGAAGAACTTGTATCGAGACAAGCTCCACCCATGAACCGTTTCTTTCTTCTCGGGAACTAAAAGGGTCCTGTTGAGGGCCAGAGTCGGCAGAATGCTTGGCCACAGTGCTTCGACCGGGTAGACGACGAAGCGACGAAGCAACCCGGAGAATCCCAAGCCCATCAATTGTGTCGAGAGCAAGAGCAGAATGCCATAGCCGGGCGTGAGCCATTTATCCTTGTAGTACACGGTCTGGGTTTGGATGTTCCAGAAGCAGTATGCGGAGGTCAGGCCGACATCGACAATGATGGTCGCCAGCATTTGCTCCTTATATGACCAGGGCCCTGGGTTCAGCGAGTACCTCTTCCCGCCTACGGTGAAGCCCCAGTCCGGCAGAATCAGGGCAAGCAGCAGGCCGCATGGATACAGCAGGATCTGAATCACAGCCGATGACAGAGCGATGGAGGGAAAACGCGAATTGAACAGCGAGTTGGTGAACTGGGCTATGACGGCCCAAGTGTATCCCAACAGATGGGCTCTGATTGTCTCGGCAGGCATATCCGCATCGTCGGTGGGAGTAGTGATGGCGCGAACCTCCGGATAGGGCGAGTAGAACTTGTTGACGGCAGCTTCTGTCTTGAGCTCAATCTGCCACTCGTCTGTGCTCTGGCCCTCTTGTGGTCCCTCGAGCAGTCTCTTCAGCTTCACCCGCTGAGCTTGAGAGAAATTGTAGTCGTACTCATGATTCTTGAGCAGTTCTTCCAGGATTTCCTTGGACTCTGCAACGGTCAGGGCCTCGATCTTGTCCATGACATGCTCGATATCGTCCATTGGGGCAAGGCCATCCTCCTTGTCGCCGATCTTCTCGACGAGATTGCTCACGGCCATGTCAACACCGACAATTGTGTTTGGGTAATCGGCCTTTTCATCAATAATTTTCTCCGTCGGCGAAAAACCGCCTGTCTCGACGGTCTCGCCATCTTTCCGGGCTCGGAAGGTCATGATGGTGCTTGAAACTCAAGAGGTAGGACGGCAAGGTTGCGAGAAGATGAGTACCGCTGAACCTAGCTTAATCAGCTACTAAATGGCATAATCATCTGAAGAAGAAGAAGAAGAAGAAGAAGAAGCGGGGACCAAAATTGAGGTAACAATTGCAGACTTGTGTGGCCGAAGCACAGAATCTAAATACGATTCAGTATCCCAGCGTGGTGTCACGTCCCAGAGAAGGGCCTTGACGACATGTTGTGTCTTTCAAATCAATATAAAAGTTCCCGATGCGGGGCGTCAATACACACATATTTGAGTGAGCAGAACCGGAGTCTATTGGTATTCAGTGTGTAGCGAGAACCCCTGCACCTTCTAATTGGAGACTTAGCTCCTGGCCAAAGATCCCAAAGATCCGGCAACCAGCACGCAAAGAGGGAGGGGGCTTTATCTTGTGCTGTTTCTGCAGCAGCTTCTTCCCGTGCTTGGATTTTCCATTCGATATCATATCGCGGCAATGGTTGCGTGACCAGCATTCTCCACTCCACAACAACTAGCAGCCGCCGCTTCGACATGTTTGATATCTGGACAGACAGGGTCATTGGCTTCCACTCTACATCAAGAACCCAATGGACGTACCTTGCACGATTCGAAATGGCGGGTGGTTTGCCCCCATCACAAGGTGCTTGCTTCTTCCTGTGCGGGGGATGTGTGGCAGATTACCTCTTTTTAGCATGAATTGGGGAACTTTGGTAAAGCGTATCCCCCGCCGTCCTGTCGCATTGGTCTTGCTGGTTATCTGGTGTCCAATGAATCACCCCTGATGGCCTGGTGACCTGTAGAGTCGGTGTCGGTAGATTAATCAGGTCGTCAAGATTATGAACATGAGTGGCTGGATTCAAATCATTTCCTGTACGATTGCGAGATACGACTGAATCAGAACAGAAGGAGGGTATGACAACAGTATACCCTTGGGTGTCCCTAGCTTATGATGTAGATTTTATCCAAATCCAACTTCAATTGCGTGCTGCGTCGTGGGCGTTGGCAGCCAGGGTTTGGGGTTGTTTTGTTTCAATTGGATGGTGGCTCGTGAAGATAACCCGGTTAAATTGAATGATTGAATGACCCGTATCAACGTCAACGTGTGTGGCGTCGCATTGTTATCTACTCCACTCCATACAGCTCGCGAAACGGCAAATCGGGACAACCCGTATGATTCTACAAAAACACAAGCCCCATTTTTTACCCCCTGTCACGTAGCTCAACAGCTGTAATTGGTGTATCTACATTGCATGCACAAAGGTACCTAGGTAGCTATACAGGGTATTAAGCACTACCCCGCAGGGACTTCTTTTTCTATATAATTCATTCATAAATCAAAATATCTGCTGTCCCCACTCTATATCTCCCTGAATTTCGAGCTAACATCTAATAGGATTAAACCACCCCTGCAAGTGGATTTAGAAGTGGTTGTTGTCAGAAGCGCAAGGTGTGACGCCGAGTCTCATCAGTCTACAGACTCGCAAATCGGCATCAGTTAGCATGCACCTTTTACACGTTTGCCGTGAAACCCGTTATCGACAAACGGGACGCTATGGCTCCCCAAGAGAGTGGAAATATCATGACCTCTCGGTCCAGTATTTCTTTCACCCGCGTGGCTCTCGTGACCATAGTCCATTTGAAGTCTGGTTGGATCTGTTCTACCGGAAACAACGAACGATACGACATCCTCCACCAGCGGTTAAGTAAGTGCACTAGCGCAGTACCACCCTAGCACCCAGACCATGGATTACAGATTACAGTAATGTAACAATTCGTTCGCAGGGGCCCTACTTCCTACAACACCATGTGCTAGAGGCATCCACGTGAAGTCGGGTGTCTCCTTGATACCGAGCTTGCTCCAACCTCCAACCTGGTGTTTTCATCCCCACCACCCCTTGCTCGCCTTCAAAGGCATTCCCATCCTTGAGTGTCTCAAGGCAGCACTACGTCATCTATTATATAAATCTATACGGCACAATGGTTGTTAAAAGGCGCCCTGTGCATCAGCAATGAAAAGTGGAAGGTAAGAGAGTGTCGCCTTCTCGGCATCAAGAAATATCGCCATCAGTGACATGTCAGGTGCCAGCAAATAGAGGACGGTTTGGCTATTTGGTATGGGAAGTACTGTTTCGATAGGGACTCTGCCGGAATATCGAGTCAAAGCAAGCAGATATGCATTCAGTAGCCCTCCTGGGCAGAGCCATAATCCAAGGGATTAATTATTGTTGAATGAACGGATAAACATCACGTGACCACGAGCTCTGATCGCGACTCCCCCAACCAGCCCGCCAACCATCCCAGCTGCCACGCGTTAAGAACAAACAGCCAGCGGGGCTACACCTCTTCAGATTGCGCCGGAAAGAACAATGCGTGGTCGTACCTTGCAAGATGACGATGGCTCTGGGGCGCGGGCTTTGCAAGGTACCATGTCTAGCAGGATGAGTGCCACTGCGTCGTCTACCCTACCCTTGGCGCAGGGCCGATCTAGAGTACGTGCCGGCACATTCATTGCCTCTGGGAGACGCCTCGCTCGATATTGGCCACTACGCTTCCGTTAACTGATACTTTTGGCTTATTAGATTGCTTCTTTTCGCGCCACACAACCTACATACAACCTCATCACAGGTGGAGATGCGACCATCCGACCTTCTTCGAGACAGAGCCAGGCTCTTGATTCTGTCCGTCCGGGATCCCGAGACAGTTCCAAGGAAAACATGGCTCCTCCCGATGCAGACGAGTATGAAAAATATAGAAGAGAAATTGAAGCTCTCAGGGCGGAAATCGGCACGTTGCACTACCGAATGCAGACTGCTGAGCAAGAAAAGGAGATTGCCTTGTCACAACAGTCGAATAAGTTGGAGCAAGCCAGAAGACGCGAACAAGAAGAACTGCATCGACGACAAGTAGCTGAGGCAGAACAAGCAAAGGCTGCTGGCCAATTGGAGCTTGTCAGAACCGAGCTTGAAGAATTGAAGGGGCGTTCAGCCGAAGAGGTAAAGGCATTGGAGCGCAAAGCCCGCGAGGCCCAGGATGAGGCCCGGTTACTTCAAGAACAGCTCGAGGATCTCTCTGCAGCTAGGGACGATGCTGCTAGAATTGCGGACAAAAAAGTCAACGACATGCAGCTACATATTACGGCACTACAGAATTCAATACTCGAACTGGAGCAAGAAGGCCAGGCCCGAGAGGATAACGTCCAGCAGGCACATTCCCTTGTTGCTGAGAAAGAGAGCCACATCGCCCAGCTCGAAGCTGACGTTCTGCGGCTCAAGGCTCAGAGTGGAGATGTGGAGACGATGGAGATCATCAAGAGAGAGCTTTCGGGCCAAGTGCAGCACATTCGGGCTCTTGAAGCAACTAATCTCAACCAGCTCAGCGAGTTGAAACATCTTCGCGCGGTCAGCAAAGCTGTGGAAGTGGTTGAAGAAGAGAAACGGTCTCTCCAGCGAAGATTGGAGTCCGCAGAGTCACTCCAAGTCGAGCTGGCAGAAACTCGCCTACAAAAACAACGGTTACAGGAGGAGCGGCTGGCATGGGCTGCTTACTTGAGAGACTCTTCTGACACAGGAGATAGCGAGTTTGATTGTCCTGAGGCTATGGCAAGAGCTTTGGTTGAAGAGCGGCTGAAGTCTGCATCTTATGTGGAGCAGCTTGGGGATCTGCAAGCAGAAATGAGCGCTCAGCAAAACAAGATGCGGTCTTTACAGAACGAGCGAGCGCAACTGAAGGAGCAAGTAGAAACCGCCAGAATCTCGGCTGATGCACTATCAACTGACAGAGCACGCATGCGAATCGATCGACAACGTGTTCTTGCGCTCAAAGAAGTGGAGTATCTGAGAGCCCAAATGAAGGCGTTTGATGACGAGGATCAGACCATGCAACCGGAGCAGTATGACGAAACACGAGCTTCTCGGATACAGGAACTCGAGGCCTTGGTTGACGATTACAAACTGGAGGTGCAAAACTTGCGTGAGGAGCTATCTACCGCCCAACCCAGCATTGATGGTTCAGCACAGCCTGCTACAGGGGCCAAGCGCTCCAGAGCGGAGGATGATGATGCACATGAGCAACTAGGCCAACTCGCGCGAAAAAATAGAAAGCTGCAAGAAGACTTGACCAGTTTGAATACCAAAGTCGCCATGTTGGAGAAAGACCTTGCGGCCAATCGAGAGCAACTATCCGCTGCGAGGGAGCACGGAACAACACGAATACTCTCACTGCGATCGAATCCAACGGCCGATTTTGAAGCCATAAAACGAAGCACGCTGGAAGCTTTGAAGAAAGAAAACGCAGATTTGTTAACCCAACTCCGATCCAAAGCCGCAAACAGTGCAGTCCCCGTCATACCAACCTCGGTTCTTGGCGCAATGGAGAGAGAAATCGCTGCAGCCAAGGCAGAGACAGCGTCCGCACAAAAGTCAGCGAAGAGACTCAAAGAAGTTTGGGGTTCGAAATCCCACGAATTTAAGGAAGCCATCTTTTCGACACTCGGATGGACCGTTACGTTCATCCCAAATGGTAAGATGCGAGTTGAGAGCACATTCTTCCCGTCGCAGACGGACGAACATGAGAATTCAATTGTATTTGATGGTGAGAGAGGAACCATGAAGGTGGGCGGAGGGCCTAAGAGTCCGTTTGCGAGGCGGATAGGCGACCAAATCGGTTTCTGGGTCCGAGAGAAGGGTTGTATCCCTGGATTTTTGGCAGCGTTGACATTGGAATTTTATGAGGAGCATTCTAGGACGACAAAGGATTGACCAGGTGGTGTGATGCAATTAATGGTAGACGGCATACGGTAGCGTTGTTGTACCGATTGGTACTGTAAATTGGATGCCCTTGGTGATATGTCCCTACAGGCACTGACTTCTACATTAGATGCTTGATGGCTTTCGATTACTTATATGCTTTGGAATGAAGAGTCAAGAGGAATTACATGATACTTGATTACTGTTGTGTCCTAGACAAGTTCATCTGTCGTTCGTCCTCGACCACTCGCTTAGTCAGGACTGGTGTTAAATAGAATCCCCGCCACTTCCATGGTAGCAAAAAAATACATAAATTTTATTAGCACCCCACCGCCTCCAAAACCCGGGGTCATCTAAAGACTTTCGGCGATAAAAACACATGGCATTACCACTCCCAAAAACATCACTGCATCACTGGGCACTAAATCCCTCATTAATGGTTTCGAAACGGCGAAATTCTCGTGAGGGCTCTATCTGAACCGAGGCCACGATACTCAAGCCAATCCAAGATGGGCTTCGCGCGTACGCCACCCGTCCAGGCGTCCACCCTCCAGACAGCATGGGACAAGCACCACCGCAACTCATCGACATGCCACCCCGTGTTTTTCACAGAGCGGTTGCAAAGGTCTCCCGCTTTGACGAGGCAGGCGGGCGTTGGGGGGAGCAGTCCAATTGCGCATGGGTATGTGTATCGGGATGGGACGGGTCAGGGTCAGAATGTGCCGAAGCTATGAGCGCTTCGTGGTGGTGAAGATGAGATCACGGTTGCTGGTGATTTTTTTTAACCAAGCGCGCGTGGACGTGATACTTTGGCGCCTTAAGCGGGATCTTGAGCATTCGTGCTGTTGACATGATGGATCCGATGAGTGGTCGAATGCTGAGGTTGGGGGAATGGGCTGTGTTGGCTGCCAGGAATCAGGAATACGTTTAGTATACACGGCTTGGTATGAATGTATTGATAAAGGCCATTTGGCGGTCCTACAAGGCAGGTTAGGTAGTGGTGGAATTTAAAGATGAAACGCTAGCGCCTAAATGAGTCGCAACTTGACCCATTACCGATATCGTACAATAGTGTCCAAAGAAATAGTAGGTCGCGGTCATGCCAATCTTGAGGTCTGCCCCGATTATTTTATGTGTGCCAAATTCCGTCTTCAGAAGCCATCTCAACTACCAAGCCCGACCCGTGCTCACGACACAGCATTCTTAATAGCAAGGATCAACACCATCATGATAAGGAAGATCACGAGCCCCAATAGACCCATGAGCTTGACGTTCTTCCACCACATCTGGCGCTTCAGTCCACGGCTTCGCACGCGAAAGTCCTGCGCACTATTCCCCAGCCTATCCGTCTTGTCGACCAGCAAATCCAATCTTTCGCCTCGCTCGAGCAGACTTTCGATATTCTTCGTCATGATGCCCCTAACATCGTCAATCTCCCGCTGCGCATTGCCGATCGCATCATCTCGGCCCCCACTCGTAGTTCCATACTCGATCATCAAATTTCTGAGCTCCAAGTTGAACGACCCGGCGCCGTAGTTGGGCATCTCGGAGAAGTCGCTGTTCTCGGGGAACTGTTCGAAGAAGCGCTTGCGGATCTCAAAAAGGTATCCAAAGGGGACACGGCGACCCAGCGATGCGTCGGCGATAACAAGAAAGGTCAGGCCTCCGGCGACGGGATGATTGGGGTGCTCTGACGGAGCCTCGGACACATAGTGGATTTGGTTTGAGCCGTGAGTGTACGTCAGCTTTTGAGGGGTGTTGTGTTCGATTTTAGGTAGGATGATGGAGGCGAGCGATGAGGTCTGTGAGGATGCGGACATGGTGCATTCTGTGAGAATGGTGGTCCTGTGCGCGATGCAGGAACTTGATTGTTTTGTTAGAATTGCGACTCTGAGATATGCGTTTTGGCGGGACATCGATTGATGCTTACTAGAGGAGCGGCGTGGCGGGTGTTGAAGAGGACGCCATTTTGCTATAGGACTGATGATGATGTGTCTTGCTGTTGCAGGTACAAAATAACGAGTTAACGTGTGGACGACAGCACGTTCTGTGGCTCGAGTCGAGGGGCAATACGGGCGGGATTACGGTCTCGCAATGTGGACGATGGGTGTGGTATGGTTCGAACCTTAGTTGAATATAGATGGAGTCGCTCATATGCACGCGACTATGTCTGTCCGTTTGATGGTGGGGCTCTTTACGTTGGACCAAACCGCAGATAAATCACGTGATGGTTTTTTTTTTTTTTTTCTTCTGTCAATCGATAGCAACAAAGGAGAGGGCTTTAGGTGCATTAAGTGACCAGAGGAGTTTTATGTACCTACATACGCATATATTCCTTGGCCAATTGCCAAAATCGATCCGACCTGGCTTATAAACTCGAGGAGGAAGAATGCTCTCAATATCACATCGCCAGGGGTCATGAAGCTCACCCCCCGAACTGTGGCTTTCGAAGCCTATCGTGTTCATATAGGGATTCATTGCCGCCATAGGTCGACCGCTGCCCGCAAGAAAGCAAAATCTCCAAAGAAGACGATAGCTGCTACAAATCCAGGTGTCTTGAAAGCACTCCTTGTTTCGAAGCCCTGGAATAAACCAGTACCTCAAGCGCGTTCAGGCTCAGTGCGTACACCGTGTTGAAGCCATAAGATTCATGTGCCCTGATTGCTGACTTGTGTCTGACTAGGTGAGCCAAGGGCATGTCCCGAAAACTAGGTTGAGGCTTAATTACGACAAGCGTAAATGTGGGCAGTATGGCGAATTTCGGTCAATCGTGTTGGCTCGTCTGCAACTCGTGGTAAACGAGCTTGCGGATTCACAACGGCCAGGATTCAACCTGGGTGACGATGAATTGAGTCGCCAAGCTCACTTGTTCATGAATGTCGTCGAAGATGCATTTGATCTAGCGGAACGAAAAGTCAAACATCACGATAAGAACCCATTGTTTTCCAGCTTGACCAACGCCTACGGGACACATGATATCAGGGGACTGACCAAAGAGATAAAACATTCATTTCAGTCCTTCATGGTGCGCCAGAGGTTCTCCAAGGAGCTCGAGAATTGCCATAAGCGCCTGTTGGACTTCAGGCATCCTTATGAATGGTTTCCAGCCACCCGCACCATGCAGCGAACCATTCATGTTCACGTTGGACCAACAAACTCTGGGAAGACTTATAACGCAATCAAAGCCTTGGAGAACTCCAGAAATGGTGTATATGCTGGACCTCTACGGCTGTTAGCAACTGAGGTTTATCAGCGGCTTAATGCCAAAGGTCGTCCCTGCGCTTTGGTCACCGGCGAAGAAATACGCACTCCCGAGGATACAGATCAATATTTCCGCAGCTGTACTGTGGAAATGATTCCTTTGAATACACAATTTGACGTTGCTGTCATTGATGAGATCCAATTGATTGCCGATCCGGAACGCGGCAATGCATGGACTGCGGCCTTGTTGGGTGTGCAAGCTAAGGAAGTCCATCTCTGTGGCGAGGACCGAACTGTTCCCCTGCTACAGGCCATCTGCGGTAGCATTGGCGACAAAATTGTTGTCCATCGGTATGAACGACTGAGTCCTCTAATGGCCATGAATTCAGCTATCGAGGATGACTACAGCAAACTGCAGAAAGGCGACGCGATCGTAGCTTTCAGCCGGTTGTCTCTGCACCTTTTGAAGCGCAAAGTAGAAGAAAGGACAGGACGACGATGCGCAATCATTTATGGCTCATTGCCGCCGGAGGTCCGTGTTCAACAGGCTGCGCTATTTAACGACCCTAACAATGACTACGACTTTATAGTTGCCAGTGATGCAATCGGCATGGGATTGAATTTGGAGATCAGACGTGTAGTCTTGGAATCTGTCAACAAATTTGACGGCAAACAAAATAGACTGCTCACCTATCCAGAGATCAAGCAAATCGGTGGCAGAGCAGGCAGATACAGGACTGCTCAGTCTGCATCAGAGGGTACTGAAGAGGTCGAAACGGAGAAGGTAGGTCTGGTGACAACGATGGACCGGGCGGACCTTCGGAGCATCCGCCGTGCTTTCGAGAAAAAGGTGCCCGATATCGAATTCGCTAGCATCCAAGCCCCCGCGGGAATCATAGAACATTTTGCTTCTTACTTCCCACCAGACACACCGCTTTCGTATATACTGGTGCATATCAAGGCCGCAGCAAGTGTTGGGCCTCTTTACAAACTCAGTCTCAGCAGCGATTTTCTTCAGATCGCGGACACGATCGAAGACATCCCACTCACGATTTACGATCGCCTCACGTTTTGCCATCTTCCCGTCTCCTTGCGAACTGAAGGCTCTAAAGATGTGCTTCGTGCGCTTGCGCGCGTGGTTGGCAACAACTCGAATGGGGACCTTCTCAGCATCAAGGAGATCCCGCTCGAGTTTTTAGACCTCAAATTTGAGGACTTCAAAGCTGATTCCACTGACTACCTGCACAAGCTTGAGTCACTACACGTTGCCATTAACCAATACGCCTGGCTTTCATACCGCTATGCTGGCATGTTCAGAAGCCAAGCTCTAGCATTTCACGTGCGGCATTTGGTAGAAGAAAAGCTCACGTCGACACTAGATCGCCTCGACTTCACCGAGAAAGACCTTGAGACTAGACGAAAGAAAAGCAGATGGCAAGCACAATCCCGCAGCCATAGCCGCAAGGCGCTGGGGGAAGATAATGACGACGCAGACTCGGTTGCTAATATATCTGTTTCCGGGTAACAAGATATGGAAGCAATTCAAGCAGACGAGAGTTTCACAGAAAGTCGGACGATGAAAGTCTAAGCAATGCGGAGCGGGCGCGCAAAATGTTACGATCAAGAGCTAATCGGGTGGCTGCGACTTGTTGGAGCTTAGGCAAAAGCGTATTGTATGCATGGCATGAACCCCCCGCCTAGTATGGACATTTGTATTATACACTATTTTGAAAACATTTGTAACAACACGCTCAGAGCGATTTTGTGTTCAAAACTCCGAAGTAACAAGAAGAAAGACTTTTCGGTTGATGTAGACTCGTACCGACAATGACAGAAGAAGATATCCACACATGTGCAGTCAGTAGTCAGTCCGCCGGCGCCTTCCTAAAATTTTGGATTGAGTGCAGCTGCCTGGCAGTGCACCCAACAAGTCAGCAAGCTAGCTCCTCCTCGGTTTATTTTTTGACTTTTCATTTTCACGACCCATTATTCCGTCACTTGCCGCAACTTGATGCCCATGGCCAAGCTGCTTTCTCGATCCTATATGTAGCTCGAGAGAAAGCGTAATTGGCCAAAAGGCTTCATAAAGCAACCGCGAGCAACTCGTTTACACCACACTCCGCGACGCACGCGAAGAGTACCCACAAATGTATCGACGGAGCTTCCATAGCGCCGCTACAACGAGAAACTGAGCATCAATTACCAGCTGTTCTTAACATCCAAGGCTGTACGGAGCAAGACATGCGTATAATGACTCCTCTCTCTTCCAACCCGCGAGAGCAACTGGACTGCCCGACTCTCTCCGAGGATACGGTCCGATCCGCAGATTACTCATACCGAGCACCTTCGCTCCCGTTCATTGACATATCGTCGTCTCGGAGAGTTGATGGCGCCCCATACTCCATAGAGCTTGTGCCTTTGCACGAAAAGGTCGACCCTACACTTTTAACGAGCGATGATCTGCGAGTTATTACCCAGGATGCGACACAGATCGCAGTCGATCAGGATGCAACTTGGGCGTACGAGAACCGAAGGGCTGCGCATGCAATTGTTGACTTTCTCTACCTGGGCCCCACGAGCGTTATTCGCGATCACGAATTTTTGAGGCGTGAAGAAATCACCATGATGCTTGTTGTTCAGGACTCCCGCATGGCAGGATCGTTACGCCGCGTGGACCAGGCTTCGCAAGAGCTGGGCATCGCTCTTGAATATGTCCGCGTCGACAATCTTGCTGGTCTAATCCACGCGCTGCCAAGCATCATTCGCCTCATCAATAACCACCTACTGTCTATGCACCACTCGCAATCTAGAGGTCGCAGCGAGGAAGAACGAATTCTGATGCATAAGAAAGGCTTACGCCGGGGGAAAGTTCTGGTCACATGCGAATCTGGAAACGATCGCTCTGCAGCTATTGTTGGGGCTTACATCATGTCAGTCTTTGGGCATGGAATGGTCACTACCCTGCGGTTTGTTCAGATGCAACGGATGTGCTGCGTATTTGACGATGATGTGAAGCGCGTTTTGCAAACTTGGGAAGACATTCTTCTCGCGCGAACAATGGCGGCACGGCACTCACAGCTGCAAAGCACAGATCAGAAGCAAAACCAAGATTTCTGCCAAGGTGCAGATGCACAACCTACACATACCGAGCCGGCTTGTTCGGCTCAGCGCAAACGAAAGCGAGAGTTCGACGACATGATGGATTTTGAAATGGATGCGGATCCGGGAGCGGGAGCGTTTAGCAGCGACGGAGACCGGTTCATGAACCGCGACCCATTTGTCCCGTTTGTCGATGTACCGAAGGTAAGCGATTTTACATAACAACTACTGAAAGGGGGATGTGCAGGCTTCCTGTTCAGTAAAATGGAGCTACCTTTGCTCTCGTTTGTTGCAGCCTTCGCTTTCCCTTGACCGATTTCTGTTTCCCATTTGTCGGGCGTTAAGGAGGACAAGGAATATCACGAGATACCCACATATGGAGTCAAGGATATTGCTTCAGGCATGGTCATGCGGAGACAGATTGCGGCAAATGGCGTAGTGACGCCTTTCGGAGCAAATATTGTTGCTGAAGGTTTATTTCCTGAGGTATATCGTTCATTGCATTGGAGATAATAGGCATAGTGGACGTCATGTGCTTCCCGATTCATGCTGCTGTGTATGTATCCGTTTGCTCAGCTTCTGAGGTGGAGATGGTGGCAAACGAGTCTAACGCTCTGGCTCTCAAAAGCATGTAGGCCTCGTTCCTGCTGGGTTGGACTTGCGAGATATAGTTAGATGCTGCACTATTCAAAATTGATACTATCCATATACAGAAAAAGGGTCGTATTGTGCCCCAGCTGCGGAGTTTGATGTTTTCCCAAGTTGCCAAGGAAGTGGCCATTCCAGACCATGGATTGCGATGCTCACTGTCAATTCAATTCCACTTCACCTCGTTTCAAAGGAGGCATCTTGCTGAAACACGTCGGGAAGCCCTCTCCAGGGATTCATGCATTGGTTCGATTCGCTTCTGAAATGTCGACCGCCGCTCCTTGTGCCCAACCTCATTTTCGCCTTCTACCCCTCCTCTGCACATATTTCTAGCACAATACTGACTGTATCGGCCCACGGTTGTTGGCCATGACAGAATGCTGCCCTCACAACTTGCGACCTGCATCTGCTTGCCGAGCCCCGAAGCGTTATGAAGAAGCGACAGCACTCGAAGCAGACGACTTTGCTGGCTTAGTGAGACGAGGCAGTTTCATGCGACCAACGAGTCGGCGCCATAACCTAGCAAGGCAGCTGGCCTGCGCAACGATGCCTTGGGAAAATCATCAACAGAGATATGATGACGAGAGGAACGACGCACAGTGGCAGGGCAAACCAAGCACCAGAACATTGCGCTACATGACAACTCAAATCGCAAGAGCAACGGCCGACCCGATGCTACAGTCAGGCTTCGGAGCTCCTTCGCCAGTTGCCAAGACAAAGCCGAAGGAAGGTGCACAAGCCGTGGTGCACACAGAACAGCCGCTGGGATCTAACCAGCCACTACTTCTTCCTTCGCCAGTTCTCGATAATCGACCAAGAATGTCGATGCCTTTGCTTTCTCCCAGCGACATCGACTGGGGCTCAGACGATGACATCGTTCTGCCTAACAAGCCTCTTCATAGCTCGCCTCTGCGGACCGTTACGTCAAGCACAGCCAAAAGAGTGTCTTAGGAAGACCTCGGGCTCGGCATGCAATGGCTGATCTGTCACATATTGCGAGGTGATTACACATTTGCAGAACTGACCACCGCGGTTCTTCGTCTGTCTCGGATCCAGATTCAACTATTTCTCACCAAGTACATATCTGAGTACAGAGTCTGGATTCGTTATGAGCAGAACGTATCGAAAATCCCCTGGGACGAGCTCAAGGAGTACGCAGCCGGAATGAAGAAGCATGTCACGGAGTTGATTCATGTCTATCGGCCCAGCTTGCCAACCGATGTGATCTCGAGAGACGATATTGCCAAGGCAGCACATTTTTTGCATCAAAGAGGTCTTGGGTCGTATGCACAAGGTTTGGATGGATGGTTTGGCATTGGGAAGATGGACTTTTTGGACTTGAATGTCTATGGGGCAATGGTTCGGGATACTCTGGACAGAGAAGCGATCAAGCGGGCTGCTGATTGGGGGTGGATTAATATTGAAGAGGTCTTGCGGAATGCTCAAGAGCGGGCGAGACAGCTCATCTCAAATGCAGATGCAGCATGCCCGATACGGGACCCTTTCTTGGGGACGACGAAGTGTGTTCTAGAGCCAGAGACGTCTAGCACGCATGACAAGGCGGGCGGCAATCGAGACGGAGTTCATGTCACCCCCCGGTGCAACCGGATTGTTTGGTCAGGCATTCTTGCCAATGTCGATGAAGTGGCTTCGGTGTCATTGATTCAGCAAAGCAGCATGCCACCAAATATTGAGCCAGTCAAGAAAGCACATGAGGGCAAGCAAACGGCAGCTACAGAGGCACAGATTGAGGAGATCAGGCTTAGTATCGGCAGACAGCTGCCTTCTCTGCTCCCTCCCTATGTTCCGGGCTCTGTTGTTGTAACGGCGGAAGAGAGAGCGAGGGCTCGCATATCTTCGACAAGTGCAGACCCAACATGCTTGTCAAGGACTTCTAGCCGACAGGTACCGAGACACAAGCCGCAAGACTTGCGGAAAGCTGCCACTGCACGAGTAATGAGAAATGTAATTGGCCCTCCCAGAACGACACCTGAACTTTATGGCCTCGTCCATGAGCCTGGAAGCTCAAAAGACTCAGCAGGTGCTAATTTCGGGATGTTTAATGAACCTCGCGAGTGTTTATTCTCCCAGCCCGGCCACGCTACGAGTGGCTTGATCCAGGATGATCCAGACAAACGGGGTAGTAAGGCTACGAGGCCGGCAGGACATCAACCGTCCTCACAAAAGCAAGAGTCTCCAAGTCTCACTAGTGCTAATGGCGCGGATCCTGTACCCACTGCCCAAGCGGCGTCCAGTGCTCAGCTGAGAAAGACATTGGACAGCAAGTACTCGGGATACCTTCAGCCTGGTGGGAAAATAACGCCTGTAAAGAGGAGACGAGGTTTTGGTAAATTGGTCGTCTTGCCCTCATCTCAACTGTGTGCTGACAACAAAGTCCAGACCCCGCATATATCTCAGCTGGCGATGATGACGCTGATTACGTCCCTACCCAGGGTTTGACGACCAAGCGGAAAGCCGGCATGGAACTACAACACAAATTTATCAAGCAGAAGAAGGGTGAAACCGCCACCACCTTGGAGCGTGTCAATCGACGAGTCGTGCTGCATAACCCGAAGAAATCAAACCACGCTAGCCTTCAGCAGAGGCCTCCAACTCTTCCATATCACGCGGTGAAGACAAAGGATTCCAAGGGACCAAGAGCAGATCATGGCGAGGATGACGACTCGGACGTTCCCCTTCGTCGGCAGTTCAAGAGGGGCATGACGAGAGATAAATCATTCCGGGATGATGATTCGATTTACAACGACGAAGAAGGACGCTCCGAAGGCGAGCCGGTCAAGATCAAGAAGAATGTAGAACCGATTTTTGGTATTCCCAGAAATCAAGAGCTCTCTAGACCTCTGCAACGAGGGCAGAAAAGTGAGTACGCATGGTCTGCGGAGGTGGCGGAATTTGCCATGGTTTCCGGCCGTGCCAAATACGCTCTGAAGGCAGACCGCATTTCGCAGAAAAAAACCGCGGAGAACGATGACGCAACGCAGTTGAACAAGGCTCTACATTCGATTCTGCAACTCCAAGCTCAATTCGGGATGGTGGAGGTGACTCAGAGAAGCAGTGCCGCACAAGATGTGGAAAAGGCCAAATTTGCAGGGTGCGCGGATCGGGCCTTGTATGCTGCTGATGCCGAGGTGTCAGAGTACGTCTTGGGGGGTTAGCGCAGGCGACTATTATTGGTGAGATGGCGAGACATGGGCGAAATTACGAAACAGGATGATCGGAGATTTACGAGCAGCCGGAAAGGTGGAGGAAGCGGCAGGACTGACATTGTCATTGCCACGGGCATTGCCATGACCATGACCATGATCATCATCATCATCATCATCGTGGGAAAGGGCGTTTTTGTCCACTTTCTCCAACTGTTGCGCATCGGGTCAATAAGCTGCTAATTGAGTAATGGCAAGCAAAGCAACAGACGCGTGCTTCAATGCGGGAGCGTTATGATTCGTTTTACCAGGCTAGTCAACAGTCTTGCTGCCGTAGGTGTGGATATAAAAGCCTGCAAAACTTGATAGAAATTCGGGAGTTCTATTGCCGCCTGTCGAATAGGTTGAAGGATCGAGAGACTATGGCGCGCCACCCCGATTCATGACAGGGAGCTCTCTGTGACAATTGTCACTCTACAGGGTCTCGTAGAATATATTCTTCTTTGGTAATAATTCTCAAATACTTGGCAGACCTTCCATCAGGCCATTGCAAGGTGTAGAACTGAAAAATCTGTTCTCAAAAGAGTGCTTGCTCTTGCCAACAAAACTGGATGGCGCGCGTAAGTGACGAATCGGCATCCGGGCCAACATGAGCGCGGTTTAAGGGTCGCGCGTCAAACCGTTTTTGTGCGTCGGTAACATAATTACGGGGCGGAGCACCCTGACCCTGCGGGGAGGGCTTAGAGGCTAAGCCTAAGCCTAAAATGGTTAGATAGATGTGGGCCCTTTTTAGGTTCCGATTGATAGAGCTCTTGCAAGATTGATGAAGATGCTAACTGATCAGGGTTTCACTTGCTACTCACTACACAACTGCTGGGACGAAAAGACTAATTAATCAAGACCTTGATAGCAGCCCGTTTTAACACTGGATACAAACCTCCATCGTGTACTTTTCTTTGTAAAACGCAGGGTAAAGTTCCGAGCTTTTCGACCAATGACATTGCCGCCAAGTCAGACTAACGCTAACTAACCATGGCGCCTCAGGGTTACGGAGTCCAGGGCAGCAACGCTTCACTCCGATTGGATTCCGGCGCAAAGCGGGGCTGTTGCGCCCAACCAACGTCCTGTTCCCTCTGAGCTCTATGTTCACGGCTTGAAGAGGAACTTCTCGAGTTAAGATGAGCTACATAGCCTCAGTCCCTTGGCAAAAGATTATGTGGGGGCAAAGGATGGCTTTGTGCCCCGAGATCTGCACGATTTTCTCGTCGTGCTGTACTGTACGTTGGACCGCGCAGAGCGATGCGCTGCTCCTAGTACCACGGTTTCTGTCAGCATGTTGACTCGTCGCTCCTTTCGACTCGGTTCGTTTCTCATCGCGGGGGTGATATTCTGGGGGTTCTTGCGGTGCCTGGTTGACGGGCATGCCCTGGAGGCTGGCAGCCTGCTCTCGTCGCAGGGCCCTCACGGCAACACCACCATCTTTCCTTCGGAGGACGACGACGCGCCTGGGTCGGTAGCGGAATTCTGCGCCAACCATGGCCACAAGCCGTTCGAGCCGGGGCCCGCCGCGAGTCGCCGCAAGGTCTACGACCTCTTCATGATGAACACGGAGCTGGACTTGCTTGAGCTGCGGCTGGAAACGCTCTACCGCCACGTCGACTACTTCGTCATCGTCGAGTCACCGCGTACCTTCCAGGGGCGCGAGAAGAACCTCACGATAAGAGACAACTGGGCTCGTTTCGAAAAGTACCACCCCAAGCTCATCTACCACCTCCTGCAGTTCCCAGCGGGCTTTGCCGCCAGGTTGACATGGGACTACGAGGACCTCCAGCGCGACTCCATGTTCACGCAGGTCTTCCCGCGACTACAGGACGAGCAAGCCCCCCAGAAAGGCGATGTGCTCATCGTAGCGGACGTGGACGAGATCCCACGGCCCAAGACACTTCGTCTCCTCCGCCAATGTGCCTTCCCCCGTCGCCTGACCCTCTACTCAAGATTCTACTACTACAGTTTCCAGTTCCTTCACTCGGGGCCGGAGTGGCACCACCCGCAGGCTACTTTCTACGACGGCCAAGATACCATCACGCCTTCCCAGCTGCGAAGCGGGACTGGGGGAGGGGGCTACTTCCGGAGACTTCGGGAGAAGGGCGGCCTGCGGAATGCGGCGTGGCACTGCAGCAGTTGCTTTGGGACGGTGGAGCAGTTCCTGAACAAGATGGCTAGTTTCTCGCATGTGTGGATGAACGGGGCCCAGTTTAGAGATAGGGACAGGATCGCGGGGGCGGTGCGGGAGGGCGTTGATCTCTGGGGGCGTCGCTCGGAGACGTTTGTGAGGATTGAGGGCAATCAGGACTTGCCGGGGCCGTTGGCGGGCCAGTTCAGGGAGAGGTTTGGGTATATGGTCAGTCGAGATGGGGAGAGTGCTGGGTTTATGGATTATCCGTAGGAGTTGCATTGATGGCGTTGAGGTCGAGCTCTTGGCTTGTAGCCTTGTTTCATTTCGGCTTTCCTGCTTGGGTTTCGCCGTGTTTTGCAGATTGAGCACCGTGGCCAACTGGGACCTGAATTCGATTCAGAAACCCTGAGCGCGAGCTTTCAACTGAATTGGGAGAAATGTAAGTGACCGACCACCTTCTCTGAGTTGCAAACCCGACTTTCGATTAGACGCCAAATCTTCCCATCGTTTGATTGCAGCATGTTTATTTAGCCTCGCTGGATCATTTCTCTCCGTTTTTATAACCAGGCTGCTGCACATCGTCTTTAACTTCAGTCAACCATTTCTAATACAGCACGTTGTGAGATGCCTTGGGGAGGAACATCCTTCAAGAAATGCATTAATTGGGGCGACGGTACTTCTTTATGCTGGCCAGGCGGTATGGACCGCAGAAACTTGCCCGTCTAGCCTTAGTACTGGCATCCATTATTCATCTAGATCAGCAAAGCCATGTATGATCACACGAACCATCGCTTAATTGCCCTCCTCCGTGGAACGCTTGTGACAGAAATTCTTCAGAAGAACTTGGTAGCTGAATGCTAAACACTCTTCAGCTGTAACTCTGCTGAGCACCGATGCCGACGGGGTAGTAACGGACTTACCCAAGTTTCACAACATCTGGGCTAGTTTGATTGAAGTTTGCCCTGGCGTGTACTTTCTTTCAACTGTTGTTGGCTCAGCAAGCTTCCTGATCATGTTCCTCGGAATTAGCAAGTATCGTCTCCGCAGCTAGGTACTTTGTTCTTCTTTTCCAATGGCGTATATCGAGACGACTTTAGTTGCGACCGTGATCGGGCTTATGATCTGCAGGCGGATGAGCCCTGCACGAGCGGAGTGGAAGAGATCGGTTGAGAAACGAGTAGCAATTACTTTGAGCATTCTGGAACAGATCAAGGGTGTTAGAATAGGTGGGCTGAGCTCGGCAATAGTTGACACGGTTCAAGAGCTCCGCGAGTCAGAAATGGTTCATTCACGAGCATTCAGCCTTTTATTGGTGATTCTCAAGTCCGTTGGGGAGTGCTCACGACAAACACGACATAAAGTTTCCGTTTATCTTCTGTTTCTCTGTCTGCCTCTTCCTTTCGCTTCGTATTGATGTTTCTTCTTCTTCTTCTTCTTCTTCTTTCTCCGCACTGTTCCCAATTCACCGCCACAGATCGCCTTGAAAAACGTCAATCTGGACGTCCAGGCCCGCCAGAAAGTCGCCGTGATTGGGAGAACTGGAAGGTATAGTTTTTCTCGTAATCTACTCGCTGTGCCAATCTCTATGACTATAAAGAGATGATGTAGACGAGGAACTGAGAAACATTAACATTAAAAAGTGATTCTGTACATGATTGAACACCCTTCATCCTGCGACGACCAGCCCGAGATAAGCATGCTAAATAGACCCGATGGTTTAATAAAGTTGATATTTAAGAGCTTATGTCTCCTTTAAAGAAAGAGCAAATCTAGATGACAGTGCCCTCGGCGCACTTGTATTAACTAACGCAAGTACACTTGAATGGTTCGCCGTCTGACAGAGCGACATGTTATGCGCAGCATGTGCTTGCTAGAGAAGTGGGCAGGGTATACGCTTCCTGGCATAGCTTCCGGCACTTGTAGTGTGGGCTGCAGAGTTTTGATTTGGGACTGAGTTGCGGCTTTGTGTGTCCATGATGCATGGTATAAGTCAACGCCGCTGGTTGAGTCTGATTGGACGGGTCCACATAAGTTGCATTTCGCAACTTTTATCATTCGGCGTTGTGCCGCTGCTGAAGGGGACTCGACATTGAACAAGCCTGACTGACGTCCGGTGATGGTGATTGCCGAACTGCGCAAGGGACAAGGAACAACGTGGTTGATGCTAACTAAAGACGTCATACCTAACTTACGATCGAAGGAAGGGAGTGGGGCATCGCACGATTGGCAATTATTCCTCCGTCACAGGGTTGTCAATTGGCTCTATTTGGAACCAGCGACAGCGAGCGCTCTGATTGGTGGAGTGGGCCGGACCCCTCCGGACAGCTTCAATCAACCAAGCCAATTACATCACAGCACAGCAACCGCAAGCACTAGCGCACACCCGATCCCTCACTCTGCCTTTTCCCAACACCATACTTACATCATGTCGGCCACAATCCGCGATAAACTCTACCTCGTCGTCGCGCTAAGCCAACTGTTAGGAATGCTCCGTATGTACCGCATCCCCCCTTTCCCCCGACACCCCCCCCCCCCCAAAAAAAAAACCCCCTTCCTAGCTAAGGATCCCCATTTGACTG